>WEIS01094138.1:3973-14247 GCA_013389965.1 Todus mexicanus
GAACCCCCCTCCACCCCCACCCTCAGAACAGATTCATTTAACTAAGTACCCTCTTACCTCCCTGCAGTGCATTTGTATCAGAGGCTGGTGTTAGAGGGAAAAGAGCTACTGAATTACATTCAGAGAAACCTCCTTAGTGCAGAGTCTCCTACCTTTAAGGGACAGCTGCCTCCTGATCTTTCCTTAACAAAAAGGTTTATTCACCACCATTAAAATGACATTCAGTGTGACATAGCACTCCCTTTCAGTGTTTAGAAAGCAAAAGTGTATGGACAAGTTCATCTCTGTTCAGGAAACAGGTTAAGCAGCTAAGTACTAATTCTCTGAGTTATCTAATCCTCACAGCTCCTCACCACTGTAGGCACAATTACCTATCACTTGCCCATGAACCTTCCGCTATGATTTTTACTTTCAGTATTTATCACTCATAAAACTTTGGACTATATAGCTGAATCTTTTTAAAAGGGTTCACAATGAACTGTAATCACAGGTATACATCAGATGTGGTGCAAACAGCATGCTTGTGTAGGCCTGCAAGAAAATTTATGCAACGTTTTTCTGAAGATGCTCTTAGAACAAAAATAGCTTCTCTATGTGCTAATTAAAAGCCTAATCAGAAGTAAGTCAGGTAAATAATAAATACTTTCCTAAAGCATTCTATCACTGCTTGCAACAAATTACCACAGTGTTGCTTCACAACATTATCATTAAGAGAAAATCATGAAAGTTCATCAGATAATTGCATCTCCCTGATGTCGTAGGATAGTCCAAGCAAAGGTGGCTCACTGAAGACCACTTCAAAGTGTGGGCAGACCACAGAAGGAACCATCTATAATCCCTATGTCCTTAAACTGGAGGGTCCAGTCACCTCTCTTGGGCAAACACCAAATTACATTGCAGAAAAGAACTAATAAAAACAGTATGATTGCTGGCATAGGGAAGGAAGCAAGAAATATGCCCTAGGTGGAAGGGGGAAACTCTGCCCCTTTTAGCCCAGGCCACATAGGTTTTTCTACAGTTGTGAGGCCACTGCCTCTGTCATGCAACAACATGGCTTCTCACACGTCTGATCATACTAAAAAATCCAAAGTAGAATTATTGTAGTGCTACATCTTAACCCCTTTACTCCTGAGTAGACTGGCTTAGAAACACTGCAAAAAATTAGAAAGGTTTAATCACCTGTAGAAGAAAATTGATTCAGTCACCAGCCAATGACCACTTGAGTCTGACAGACAAAGAAGATGCACAAGGGTCTCCCCTAAAACCACAGCAAAATTACTAGCAAAGATGTTAATGTATGCAACTCAAAACAGTGTAGAGTTACTTGTGTAAGACAGGAGTAAAGCGGAAATGGAATGAATGTTAGTTCCATTAGTGGAAATGCAGCATTATCAGTAATATCTGATGTGCCTGTAGGCTCTGAGAATGACTCTTTGCAGACAAAGATCATCATTGCCTTAATTAGCAAATTATAAATGTAAGGTTTTTAAAAAACAGCATAATAATGCCCCGTAAAGCCCAAACTCTTTGAAGAGTAGAAAACTGCATTTCCAACATAAACTAAGAACCAATGTCCATGCCTCCAGGAGGAAATCAGCCTATGAAAGTATACTCTGACATTGAGTTGCTTCTAAGTGACTGCGGGAGCACACCATTTCTCTACTCTTAGCACAGAGGTCTGGGGCTAGAGTTCACTCTGAGGTTACAGGTTTTTTCAGCCTGGCTAGAGATATGTAATTACGTGGGTTGCAAGCACATGCCTGCTATGACAATGAGTCACATTTCATTTCTTCTACTATTGCCCTGCACACCTACTGTATGGGCAGAATCTAGCCTACACACTATAGAGATGCAAGGACCCAGGACAGGCTGGTTTTGGTTTGGTGGGGGTTTTTTTAATTAATTCTCTTTTTAACCAAGCTTATTACAAAGGAAAATGACAAACCATTGAAGTGATTCACATGTTTTTCACTCCAAGTGATCACAGAACAATAATCTCTATCCAGGTTATTGGGTATTCAAAGCCACAGCTGCAGTGAAGGAACTGCTGCCTGGTGAAGCTATAGGTTTTAAAATATATATATAAATAAATAAAATAAAATTTACAAATCCAGACCCAAGATCCATGCCACAGCTGAAGTGCTTCTGGTAATTCTACCTTTGAGCAAGCTTTTAAAATTAAAATTAAATTAATTTACAACATGTCAATATTCCTAGACCTTATGGAGTGTACACTTTACTGCCTACAGAGACAGCTTTAATCATACTCAGCATTAAGTTGAATTAGTGTCCCAAAGTGCCTGCTCACCTCCTCCTCTTAGCAGGTCTCTGTTTAGGCATAAGGTCAGAAATGGAGATGAGCTGCGTGCTGCTTACAAGTCCCTCATCTGCCTATTAAGGGGGGAGTTTTATGGCTGCAAGGCTTATGTCAGCCAACTATTATTAATTTAATTTATATGGGGGAACACTGAATGATATGATTGAAATAACGTATAGCCAAGCAACTCTGACAACGCCCTATCTGCTTATTATAGGCCAACCTGTTCTAGTCAGTACCTCTATACTGGAAGCCAATCTTTCCCTCTGGGATCACTTAAGATGTGGGGGGGGTTTTTGTATCTCTTATCTTCCCTGTGATCAAAACTTGCCATTCTTCTCTCCTTGCAAATCTCCCTTCTGCATTCTGTTCCAAGGTGTTTCCCCTCAACCCTTCCTTTTCTTTTCCTCTCTGAATCCTTAGGGGAATTGGGTACTTTTCCAGCCTTTAGAAATTTAATTCATTTGCTTGCATGAGATCTGGGAGAAAGTTAAGAACTTGAAAAAGAGAATGAATGTGACCCTAATGCAAGACTTCGAAGTAGAGCTTGTGTCCTTCCAACACTGGGGACCACAATATTTTAACAGCTGCTCTCTATCTAGATCATGCATCTGCTTCTAACATTTGTTACCAGTCAAGTCAGCTTCACAAAAAAAGTATTTCTGGAGCTCTTTATGATGGTTCATCAAGCTGGACAATACACTTTTTGTAGTATCCTTAATCTTCAAACACTAAGTCAGTGAAGATTATCAACGAACTAGCAGTTAAGTCTATGCATCACAAATAATTCCTAAGTCTTAAAAGTAATTATTGTGCTAATTTATACAGTTTCACTTGAAGAGAACCAGAAGGACAGACCCTTCCAAATGATGCACAGTAATATACTCAATAACTATTTTAACTTTCACTATCTTTCCAGCAATCCTTAGCCATAGTGCCCTTTGACTTTTGCTTTGAGTGTTCTAATGCTTAGATAGCACTAACTGCTGAATTCCTAAAAAGAGCCTAGGAGCACTGAAGATCGATAATTAAATTCAAAATAACTTCTTTAAATATACATATATCGAGATCTTGGTGTCATTTCTATCCATTTGTCATAAAAAATAAATTCTCACCTCTATCCTATATATTTATCCTATATATTTATCCTATATATTTATTCTTGAAAATAAATTGCAGGAGAAACAACTTGTTAATAATTTAATTTTTGCACTACACTTTGCTTTTCAAATCTGCACAGTTCTGTTGTAAAATAAGATGAAAGGTAAAAGCAAGAAGACCCTTTTTTTCCTCATTATTAGTTTGATAAGACTGTCAGGGAAAGGTCTGATTTATTCACCTGCACAAAACACATGCTATGTTCACTCTCTGGCTGGGGAACCAACATGTCAGTGAGGGAGTATGGATCTATGGATGTGGTTAGATCAGCCAGACCTCACCCTAACTTCATGTTTTGCCAGCTGGGCTCCTGGGATTAATTTTAAGGCAGCAACAGCTCTGTTATCTGAATTTGAGTGAATAGGATTCTCATTTTTGAACACAAACAACCCCTTAAATAGGTTTTAATGTCAAGAGTGACATACTAGTGAGTTTCATGATTGTTCAGTAGGAATTGGATTGGAAAAATAAACAAACATAAGCAATGCAAAATATATAGCCAATAAAGAAATTAAAACATTGTGAACCAGCACTAACGAAGTAAACTTAAGAACTGTATTTCTGTATTAGCAGCACACTAAATCTTTTGACATTGGACTAAAATAAGCCTTCAACAAGCACGGAATTGCTACATATAAAATGATTTGTGTCCATGGCTATTTAACTGTGCTTGACAACTTTGAAATAGCACATTGTCATAGTTCTACTGCTTAAAATTGCACAGAGACTGTAATTTTCTTTCATACACCCTTGCTTTGAGTGTGCTTCGCTCTTCCTACCACTGAATCATATGAGAATCCCTCATAGTATTGAAGTGCACCAGACTCTCACCAGTTTGATAAAACACATGCTGAAGAAGTGAACAGCAGGGACAGCAAGGTGCAGAGCAGAAACATTTTTCCCAAGACTTTTTTTAAAATTAAGCACCTATTCCAAAGTTCTGTGTTAACAGAGCGACTGCTGTTGAAACTTGTTTACTCATTTTAGTTTCAGTCTAAAGTTAAGAAAGCTCATAATCAATAAAAAAATACCTTCAAACTGATGAGAAAGTAGGTTCAATCGCATTTTTATTCTGTAAGCGTAAGACACAGGTGTTAGGGATTGGTTTTGGCTGCAGGACAATAGAGGGACAACGTCAGGGTCTGACTGCTCTGCTTTTTGCAGAAACTGAGAGTTTTATTGCCCTGCTTCATTTCTCAACTTCTGATGAGTCAAATTCAGTGGCAAGGGAAAGCATTAGGATTTTAATGGTCAAGTCTTGCCTACTCTGAAAACTTGCCTTGGTTTTAATCACTTCAGTACTTCGATCTGGCAGGCATTGGATCACAGTACAAACCTCAAGCAGAGGGGAAACTCTGCTGATACAAAGCATGAGCGGCAGCAGCTTTGCCTATATGCGCTTCGAACACCACACTAGTGCAAATTCGCAGGCAGACTAAAACCCCAATGCAGACAACACTTGAACAATTTCTGTGGATTTTTCCCCCCCATTTGGATTTTTGTCCAAGCTGCTCTTTCATGTCTAGCAAATCCTTGAGTCCTTATCTGTTACTTCATAATACTTACTAGCAAATGATCAAAAGGCATAAAAGAAATCTTCAAATGAGGCCATAGCAAATCTATTAGGTTATGGCATACAAATTAAGTCAACTGAACGGGGGAAAGAAGAATGAGCTTTGTTGGCAAATTGTCTTGAACATTTATTTTGAGAATAATATAAGTCATTCAAACTAAAGATTGCAACATTATCATCTTAAAATATATGCACTACGCAGCATTCTCAGTTTTACCTCTTTGTACTACTAGCCTAAAATATAAACATGTTTTCAAAAACCTTTTTTTTTTTTTAGGGTGTGCCATGAAAGCTTATTAATAACTGCAGTTGCAGGAGCTGAAAGCTTAGTAACCAAAGCTAGAAAATTCAATCTCACTGCTACATAAAAGCAGAGAAAACTGAGCTATGGAACTATTACTAAGACCCACAGAAACCATTTCCTTAACAAAATACCTTGTATATTCTAATTCTTCCATGGTCAATCTTTTCAAATAAGATTTTCAAATATGAAAGCATTTTATAATTTATTTGTGATGTTTCAGCTGGTAAAGGCAGAAGGTGTTAACGTGCTCCTTGTAAATGAACAACGAAAACAAATAAGAGTAAACTCAGATAAGGTATGTTTCAAAGGTACAAAGTCTATTGGAAATCAGTAAGGGTGACTTACATTTATTACACTGCTGAAAATCTTTAAAAAATATTTTAACGGAAAGAGAGCAAATTTTGAAGAGAACAGCACTTCTCTATAAACAAAGAGAAACTGGAAAGACAACACCCAAAAGGCCTAAAACCTGTGTCCCGGATTTCATGAGGAAATAGTAGTTATTGCTAAGAAAATAGGAAAAGAGTCAGAGATGCGAGTTAAATTTCTATTTCCAGATGGAAGTTTTTTCCATTTTATCCATCTTTTTGCCTTTTATTCACCTATATCCCTTAACCACTCTCCTGGAGCTTCTGTTAGTACGTATTACTGATTCCATCCCTCTGAAGTAGCCTTTTCATACAAACCATTTTCAAGTAAATCAGTCCTAGTTAAAGCTTGTAAGTAACCAGGAAATATGGCCATAAAAAACAATCTTCCAACACGAATTCTGATAAATGATCTACACAGGATGTATACCTGAGAAATACATCAGTTTATATATCTGATCATCTAAAGAACACAGTAACATGATAAACAAAAACCATGTTTACTGAAAATCTTTGAAGGTGCATCTTCCAAGAAGACACAGTAATTGCAATGAATACATAAGCTAGCAAAAAATGACCAAATCTACAACACGTTACAGCATTTTAAATATTTTCCTACGTTAGGCTGTGGGATTTTTTTTTTCTCCACAAGGAATTTCAAAATAATAGCTTTATTCCATAGACTCTACACCTAAAAAAAAAAAGTATGTTCTTAATCAATTCAGAAAAATAAGTCATCTGTATATATACATATATATTAATAATGTATACAGACAGAGTTTGCAAGAGTTAAGAACACACAGAACAGCTGTTTTAACTTCTGAATGTTACAAATCTACAACATTGGTCAAGGGAGGTGATTCTCCCCCTCTACTCCACTCTAGCAACACTCCACCTGGAGCACTGCACCCAGTTCTGGAGCCCCTATTACAAGAAAGATATGGACGTGCTGGAGCGTGTCCAAAGAAGGGCCACGAGGATGATCCAAGGGCTGGAGCATGTCTCCTAAGAGGACAGACTGAGAGAGTTGGGGTTATTCAGTCTGCAGAAGAGGAGGCTCAAGGAGACCTTATTGTGGCCTTCCAGTATCTCAAGAGGGCTACAAGAAAGCCAGGGAGGGACTTTTCAGGATGTCAGGTAGTGGTAGGACTATGCAGAATGGAGCAAAACTAGAGCTGGGTAGATTCAGGTTAGACATTAGGAAGAAGTTCTTCACTGTGAGGGTGGCGAGACACTGGCACAGGTTGCCCAGGGAGGTGGTAGAAGCCCCATCCCTGGCAACCTTTAAGGCCAGGCTGGATGGGGCTCTGAGCAACCTGCTCTAATGGGAGGTGTCCCCGCCCATGGCAGGGGTGTTGGAACTATACGATCTTCGAGGTCCCTTCCAACCCTGACAATACTATGATAATATTTGCTCATACCATTTCTAAAGAGCCTCACAGAGTCATTCCAATCAGAATACCCTGCAGCAACACAGTAATTTGCCAGTGATTCAGGCCTGTTACTGAGACAGATGCTACACTGACCAGTCTGTTAGAGTCTCTTATCTGGAGGAATGTATAAACCACCATAATCTTGCTCAGAAGCTGTCTGAAACCTCCAGCAATCTTCCAGCTGGGAATTTATGAAGGGAGTCACTTTGGAGAGCTCCTACTCAGTGGGGAGAGAAAAAAAAAAAAAAAAAAAAAGCAAGTGCATCTCTTATACAGGCATATGACACTGAGGTTTCATTACATAACCTCACCTATGTAGCAAAGTTTGCCTCTGGACAGTTGCAGCTGCACATTAGAAGGCAATATTGTGCACATCCTAAACACACACGGGTTACTTTTACTTTGCACACTTGCACAACTTGAAAGGCTATTATTGTATTTGTGTCAGCCTTGACTTTTTGAATAAAAAAATTGCTGAGAAAAAAAAAAAGGAGCAAGCGAGGCAAAAGGTAAAGCTCACCATGAACAGGGGATACATATGATGAACAGGGGATACATATGAATGAAAACTTGTAGCAGTTTACTTTTACTTCACTTAAATTAGCACAAGTCAGGAGTAATTCAATTGTCATCAGAACAAATATAGTTCAATGAGTCCTAGGTCTAAGTGCAAGTATACACGAACAATTGTCACAAAGTGTGCAAGGCAAGGGAGGTGCTGGAAATCAAGAGGAAACTTTAATTCAGCAGTAATTTTTGCACGTGCACTTCTCTGCCCACCTTTCTTTAAATAGATACTTCCCTAAACTACCTGTCATCTAGAAAAAGTATTTTTCAGAAGAAGTCTCTGCTATACTCATTTACCATCCATCTTCCAAATGTCATCTGGAAAGAGACTATCCCCTCTTTCCTTGAGAGTCTTATGCTTTTCTCTTCTTGCTACCATTTAACTTTATATCTGTACTATCTAACCATGTAAAACCTTCGAGATATTATTTCCACACAAGATGCTATAAAAATAAAGTGGCAATACACTCTATCATACTGTATCACTGTCAGGGCTCTTATTTGAAGTTCACTCTATTCTGCAGTGAACTATTTTCTCCCCAAGATAAACAACAAAACAACAATTCTTTGTTTCAAGTTCAGTCTGCTGTGCCCGCGCCCAAAAAAGACCACTGTTTTATCTACACCATGCAAGATGAATTGTTGTGGTCTTGAGGTGGAGGCACTGGACTGACACTCAATGAAAGCACCATTTGCTCTCATCCTCTATATTCTATCGAGGGTTATTTAGTTCTGCTTCAAGGTATGTCTGCCATCTACTGTAAGGCGCCCAAGTCTCAGACAAAATTTCCTTCCATCACTAAGACTTTCAAGATGACCTTTTGTCTTCAAAATGAAAACATTAAAAATCATCTCTACTAGATTGTTAGAAGGAAAATCTGAACAAGTTATTTGCTGGTAAGATTTGGTTGCAGTTCCTTGGAATGTATCACACAGTTTAGACAATACTTCTTGGCTAGAGAACCTAGGGGCTGGCTGCATTATAGTTCATTGTTTAACACAAAGAGGAATTAAAATGCACGATTCAAGACAAGGCTAGCAGCTGCAGCCAAAGCAGCCAATACAACAATATGCAAAAAGGGAAATAGCAGAAGGGAAATTCAGAAGAGACTGTTCTGTACTGGCTTTATCTAGTTACGCTACACAAATAGCTATGTTACTACTACTTAGAACTAGAAGAGAAATTTCAAGAAGACACAGTTGTGTCAAACTAATAACATTTTCTGCGTTCTGTCAGTTTTGCTAGAATTGTTACACAAGTAACAGAACACCTGAAAAATACCAAAACAGATTATGTATATACCACTTGACTGAATGAGCATGGTTGTTTCCAAAAACTTTACCCTGTATTAATAAAAAAATAAGTACTTGGTTGGAAAACAAACGAAAAAACCCTCACAGATAATTATTTCAATTGATCCAAGAGTATATTTTTTTCTGCCTAAAAGAAATCTATTACACCCAAATTTAACAGACTTATTCTTATTTTCCACAAAACCAAATGTGTAAATGTGTATGCTGTCGCATAAATATTCTAATGAGGTCAAGCACGAATGCTATGCGTGTATAGAAAGGCAGAATGGTTTCCCCCGCATTAACAGACTACCGCAGAAATAAGGCCTGCACAATTCAAGGGAAAAACCTACGACTGCACTCAGGAGTAGCCTATCCATAGTACGCTAAATGCAAGCAGTATTAACCAAATACTTAAACCAGCCTTTTTTCGCAGCAATCTGAACCTGTTTTTTCAAACAAAGCACATGCATTCTTATTTCCAACTCTCAGCCAAACAAACTGCCAAGTGCTGAACCACTGAACAATTCCGGTGCACTGCTACATTAGGAATGCCACAAAGGCACTGGAGAAATGTCTACAGCTTAGCAAAGCTGCGGGTGTTTAAAGTGTATTTGCAGTGTGATGGCAGACAGAAATCTGTCAGAATCCCTATAAGGAGCCAGGTCCAATGGTCTTCAACTGCTTTCTTTACTGAGACTTTGCCTGCCCTGCATCAAAGAGTATCCCAACTAACATACAGATTTTATGAAGTGTACTGAAGAGGCTTTTCAACTCTTTCCTTTCCCAATGCAAACAGACCATGTAACTTGCATCATAACTCTTTAAGCACACAATATGATTATTCCTGTCCCTAAAACTAAGGTAAGGGAATTCATTTTTAGCAGGCACAAACCCAACTACATGATTGACTTCATTTTCTTTCCCTTTCATCCTTGGTTATATTCTTCATACATACCCGTCATTTTCATTGGCTTTGTTTTGCAAAATTCTCATGTCAGCCAATATTAAGAACACAATGCGCTTCTAATGTTTTCCTTCCTTCTGTTCCTACCAATCAATTTATGTCAGTGAAAATGCCTTTGTCACTGAAAATGTTTCAGTTACTTGGTGAATTCTTGCTCTTTGTCTGTCAACCAGGGTAGCAAGTTACAGGAAGGTGTTTTAACCATGCTAGCTAGGTAAATAAGAATTTATCTAACCATATTCATTTCAGTAACTATTATTTTTTAAAACACAGGAAGATAATGTACAAATATAC
>WEIS01094156.1:242-14056 GCA_013389965.1 Todus mexicanus
TGGAAGGCAGTGTGGAAAATCACAAAGAGTTTGGGAAAATCTCAAGAGGTATCAGTACACAAACAACCAGAGATTCACCATTCATAAACCATTTGCTTTATTACTGAAGGACTTTACTTTCTAGTGGTTTGATAGATCTCCAGACTTTTAAGAACTGTAACTTTTGATACTCAAGAGGAATACCTGGCAAGGATAAAAATTCTGTGAAGTTTTACCTCACAGGTGATTACAGTGATGACATGAAAGAAGTGAACTTTATCCAGGGCAGGTCTTTCTATTCTAACTTGCCAGTATTGCTCTTTTTTAAGAGTTACTAAGCATATAACATAATGGTTTNNNNGAGTTACTAAGCATAAAACAAGAAATACAATGGACCAGGCATAAGAATAAAAGTGGTGCTCATTAGTGGATATGTAAATTCTCTGTATTATCTACAGTGGGATGGCAATTAAATATGGGATTAAAGTACCAAACCACACTAGTTATAAATAAAAATGGAGCTTTTCTGGAACATACATAGAACTAACATGTTGGGAGGGTAAAGGAAATGACCAACCGGTGTAGAAAGTCTCCATCTATCCAAAGTGTATTTCATCATCTCTGAATTGATTTAGCAAGGTGACAGCAAATCTCCTTACCATTTGTGAGATTTTATCCTAACACCTTCAGTGAGACTGGCAAACCCGAGACAGATGAGTAGCGTGTCACTCAGCAGAGCAGCAGCATGAACACAGCCAGAGTTTTTAGTAAGGCAATTTTAGGGAAATACTCAGTTCTCAAATCACATTGAAAAATATGAATCTGGTTATAAAGGGACAGGAAAAAAAGCTATTCTGGAATGAAATCATATAGTAAGTGAAGACTGAAAGAGGACTTTCAGAACATAAAATCTAGTCCTTTGGTAACTGAGGCAATTGCAGCATATACCTCAGTTCATAAATTTATCAAGCTTGTCTTGAAACTGCTTTGGTTGTTTGTCCCATTACTATCGTTGAAAAGCCGCTCCGATAGCTGAAGTCTTCCCAATTCCAGCTAAGAATATATGTGCAGTTAACGCCCATCTTTTTTCCTGTGCTAATGTTCTCTTTAAAGTACAGTGACTCTTCTTCCTCCTTCATATTTATGCTGTGACGTATTTATAGAGAGCAATTGTTCTCTCTCAGCATTTCATTTGTCTAGGTTAAACAAATCAAGCCCTTGCAGTCTTCTCTTAAAACAGCCTCTTCCGTCTCCTCATGAATCCTGCAGCTTTCTTTAAAACTCTTCCCATTTTTCTGTCTCTCCCTTGAAGATAAGTGACCAGAATGGTCACATCATTCCAGGTGATGTTCCAGCAGTAGAAGTATCTGCTACTTCTAGTACATACAGGTACCTCTCTGTCCTGGATATAGCTCAACTTTCCATTTCAGAATCACATTACCCATTTCCAATGACGCATGGCACTGATGTTTGCCCCATGATCGATTACTCCACCCAGCTCTTTGTCCTCCTCTCTAGTTTCTGACTGATGAAGACTCGGTTTGCAGGAGAGGTACTCGCTGTCGTGGGACTTGCACTATTACATTTCAATTCTGCTGCTGTTCCTGCAGCTTCCAGCCAGCTTCTGCTGTCTAATCTGTTTATGCTCCTCTATGATAAAGCCTCCCTGCTTTGTGTTATCAGTAATTGTATTTGTGCCTTGGTATTTTTTGACCCAAGATCTTCAGTGAATGTTGTTTGTTTTAAATATGTTTACATGACCAATGTCTTGAGACATCTTTTTCTCTATCAGGTAGTTTTATTTCTGCAGAGCTTTTTGTTGCTTGTTTGTTGTGTATATACTTTGCACCGTTTGTATGAATCTTCACTTTCTTGTGTGGTCCTGTCAATTTAGAACTGTGATTTGTTGGAACGAGGAGGGCCAGTGTGCAGGAGTCTTTGATGCCCTGTTTCAACTTTGCTCCTTGTGTTTCTACTGTAGAGCTTTGGTTCCCCAGGTAGAGAAAACCCCGGAACAGAGGGATAACTCAGAGGGTAACTCAGAGTTACTTTTCTCTTCTTCTTTTCCTAGCTGAGAACTCTCTTTCAGTGCTTGTGGTATACAAGTACATTAAAATTAGCCCTTACTGTTCCCTGTGGTGAAGGAATATAGTGAGCTCTGAGGAATAGACACGGGAATATTTTTTTTTCCTCCCTCTCTCTTAGCACAGGGAATAATGAATGGCCTCAGCTGGTTGTGTTGCATCTGCTGCATGTTCCCTCTTGGAAAATTCACGTTCAACACACAAAACTGTGGCAGTATCGGAAGCATTATTGCAACTGACTGCGCGCGAGGCAGAGCGTGTGGTGGGAGCTTTGGGATCTTGGTAGGCGAGTGATAACAAACTGCCTGTAGACTGGAGAGGTGATCAGTCCGTTCCATTTCAGCATGTTAATATCTCAATGCTACTTTAATTAGGTTAGAAGAGGAGACTTAGTGAGTCAATTCTTGTGGTTTATCTCTGTTTTAAAAATCTAGCCAGGCACATGGGATCAAATAGTACATTCCCTTCAAATTAAAAGGAAATAAATGGTCTGTTTAAAAGTCCCATTACACAAATGAACCTGCTGTTGGATCCATTAAGGTGAAAGTTTTATGGAACTCGGCAGCGCTGTTTGGTTACAACAGGACTGTTTGCATTTTCTCCTCGAAGGTGATAACAGCTGACATGAGGCTAGGACTTTCAGAAGGAAGAAACACGACTGCCGCAAGTGGAGAGCTGCCTTCCTGCTGCTGCTCTCTTCGCGCTCTTTGTGGGAACCCAAAAGTTTCATTGGTCTGATCCAAAGCTGAGCAGCAATTCCAGCTCAGATGGGATGCACAGACAGTGATCTAATTATCAGCTCATCATTTGGATAGACCTCAGTGCTGCGGGTGTACCCATCAAACCCAAGCTGTACTGACAAATGGAACAAGTTGCTTTTTGGTAGAAAGGATGATAGCAACTGCTCTGCTTTTCAAAATGGAAATAGGCTGAGAGTTGATAATGTGCTCAGACTTGTGTCGCTTGATTTAGTTGAACAGAAATTTCTTGGAGGGTGCAGGGGCTTCATGCTGTGCGCAGCACTTTAAGAGATAGGGGAAAATTGGCTGAGAGGTCCCAGATACCTCTCGGATTCAGTAATTTCTGCTGCTTCTTTCTTCCTTGCCTAAAATGCATCTTGGAGAAGCTGTAGAAGAAACATATGCTTCCAGTGCATATCCAGAGAGGAAAGGGAAGACTCAACCAGTTGAACAGTCATGTTAGGATGGGACAGAGTAATCATTAATCTCCAACTTGCTTGTAGCAAGAGCGGAGACCAATTTCTTTCTTCTCCTGTTGCCGTCCTGGGAAGTTGCACCTGCATCAGAAGAGGAGCTTCCCGAGAGATCAGGTCTGAGAAATGCAATTCTGTAGACGTCGTTTATCCTCAGCATGAGAGAGGATGAGCAGATCTCTAGCTATGGGATCTAAGGGGGCGTTGAGAGCGTGTTCAGTGGATGTGCCTGCAGATCAAAGGTTGCTGTGTACAAAAAGGCAGATAAAGGCTTAAGAAACATGAAGTTTCCAGACTGTCTTAGTCCCTGCACTGACAGCCTAATCAGCTTGCTACGTTATTTGTTTTGCTTTTGATCTTTTTGTGTCTCAGTGCCCTTAGAAGAGCTTCTTTCCAGTGTTTTTTCCCTTTGGCTGACAGATGCTAGGGGTAGGTAGTGGTGGTGGTAGACTGGGGTCTCTCTGAGCTGGTCTGTCAGGGCAGTGGAGTCCTCCAGCAGGAGCTGTAAAACCCAATTTATCTACAGAGACAGGAAGATCATAGAGCAGGATTTTTCCTATGACCTCTTGGTAAATAATGAATGGCAGTGCCCTGCCTCTTTGGAATCGCTTAATTGAGGCTGACAACTCTTTGTTGTATTACAGGATCTAGCTTGTCAGGAGAATTTTAACTTATTTATGAATATTTCATTAACCTCTAAAGACTGGCTGTATAAAATCAAGCTCCTGCCAGGCCCTGTCCTGTTGATGCTCTGTTCGGTGCTAATGTCATCCACCGCACATCTATTACACCTTCCTGGATCTCGGAGTTTATGTTGGTGGCAGCAAGAACATGTACACCAAAGGTTAAAATGCCAGGCTGCTGCTTTGGCACCAGAACTGAACATACGGTATTTGAGAGGGAGTTGCTTTTTGCTTTTCGTTCTGCAATTGCTTGCTGGCAACTGAAGGGGACTGCAGGCATAATCCTGAGAGGCTAAAATGGGCAGAGCAGTCTTGGCAGGGCCTTGTAACCTTTGATTTTGGCACAAGAAGAGATTTCCCACTTCTTAAGCATTAAAAATGTGCTGCTTGTTGGTGCAGGAGGGTCTCAGGATGTGTTATTTAGCGAGAAAACCTTCAATCTGCTCTCTTTAGCCTCTTTGGAGAAGGGTTTGAGGAACAAGACTCCTTCAAGCATCTGCCTCTTCCTTGAACGCAGCTGGGAGGCTCTGTCCCTTTCCCCATCCTCATATTTCTCATCTCTGGGAGTTCAGAAAGCACCTTAGGCATGAAGCTCTGCTGGCCCTTGCTCACCCTCCCTCTCTCTGCCGAGACGTGCCAGAAAACACTGCTCCCAGCTGTAGTGAGTGACCTGCAAAATGGGGCTGGAGGTGCAGCGGGAGCGAGAGAGCTGTTCTTAAAAGTATGTTGAAGTGCAGGCTGTGCGTTGTTCCATGTGAGTTGGAGCAAGAGGATTAAGTTCAATTTTCAAGTCTAGCACTCAGTGAAGGTTTCTTTGCTCTCTTACAATATTAAGCAGAGATTGATTCCACTGTATTTATGTTCGGAGATGAAGGAACAAAAATGGCTGTGAGATTCCTCTTTCTTTTCCCCTTTGATCTTCCTAGGTGGTTGGTAAAATGCAGATTCTTCTCTCACTGTTATTATGTGATGATTTCTCAACAAGAAAACTGATGGGAAGGGGTGAGAGGTGGGATTAGAATCTACCGTTTAATGAAAATTGTTGACTCAATGCTCCAGAAACTCCTTGAGGGGATGTTTTCAGGAAACAAACTGTATTCAAATTTTGTGCAGAGGAGGAATGGCATCCTTGCAGATTTATTTGTTGCTTTGCCTGTGAATTACAGCTGCTACAAGACTTGTTTCTAGCAAAAGTGCCTACAGCTGCATGGAAGAAGTGACCCGCGTGATGCTCTTCTTGAGAGCAGACAACTCCATTGCACCAGTGCCGCGGCTGCACTGGTCGGGGTCGCGGCACACTCAGTCCGATGCCTTGACAGGTTCCCCAAAGAGACTGTTAGTCCATGTTTTGCTGTTCTAACCAGTAGTAATGGGTAGGAGGTGTCAGGCATTTAAGTCTAATTGCTCTGGAGCTTCCTTCTCTCGGTGGACACCAGCTGTTTAGTGATCCCTGGTGGGTGGAGCTTTCGGTAGTAATTAAAGGAAACAGTCATCTACACGCTGGTGAAAGTACTGGAGCGAGGCTGATAACAGCAAAGAGGCTCTGAGCTGAATGAACGTGGAAATGAGGTGATCCTTCTTCAGAATGAGCTGTTAGAGCAAAGAGAGAAGTTTTGGATGTGGAGCTGTCAAGGATTCTTGCTGTCATATGGTGGTGGTGGTGAGGTCTCATAGTGGTGCCTGTGAGCATGGACGGGACAGGGCTGCAGCAAGGCAGAGGGGAAAAGATTCCTTATTTGCTCCTTCCTCTGGGAGTGAGAGTTGAAATACGTAATTGTACTTGAATACACCATGAATTTAAATTAACATCTCCAGTTCCCTTGCTCAGTGGGTCTCTTGCATGGGATGTTTCCTCTTTTCCCTGTGAATTGAACGATTTTGTTCATCTTGAGCTCTGAGCCAGCTTCCATCCTGCTGAAATGTCCAGTAGTGCTTATTTCCAAACTGCCACATCTTGCACCCATCCCAGGGTACCAGAAAGAAGGAAATACAGCATCAAGTGAGGAACAAAGCCTAAGAAAACAAAATGGTCAAAACCATCCTTAAGTTGGTACCCACGTGATGACTGGTGTTGCACATTACTAGCTGTTGACGTGGGGGTTTGTGCTGGTGACCAGGGCAGTTGCCTTCAGACATGCTGTGGCATCAGCAGAGCTTCTGTCCTTCAGACAGAAGGACAGGCTCCTTCCAGAGCTGGGATATGTTTGGAAACACCACTTGGGGGTAAAAAGTTCTTTCATTCAGTTGGGCTGAATGGGTCAGCTGGAGCAGTCAGGCTATTTGAGGCTGCAGGGTTTTGCACAACCTTCTGCACCTCCGATTGAGAAACCAATTGCGTAAAAAAGGGAAACCATAGGGTGACCAATTTAAATGGGGTGTCCCTGCATTCGTCCCCTTTGGCAGCTAGCAGCAGAGCTGTGGTCCTTTGCAGCAGGGCTTAATTTGGCTCACCGAGCTCGTCTGGAGTTTCACCAAGTTGTTTGTGCAGCACAGTGTAGAGGGAGGCGTTTGAAGAAAAGCTGCGGGCTGCCTGCAGATTGGGAATCAGAGGGGAGAGAGGTGAAAGCTCGTTAGGGCTCCCTTGGGGTAGATGAATTAGTTAATGACTGTGCTGTGCTTTGAAAATGCAAATGCTGTGTCAGAGCAAAGTCTGATTATAATAATCAATCTTCCTTTTGAGAGGGTGCTGAAGCTGAGGAGCAGGGAGAGGGATGAGGCTTGGACTGAATTTTTAGGTGGTAGATCTGAGTTTCTCTGCTGTCATTAAGGAAACCTGAGGTCGCCTGAGAGGTCAGCAGAACCCGAGAAAGGCAAAAGGTTAATCTGGGAGGAGTCATCCTTGCAAGCACCAGTGGCTTCTTGACAGGCTGAAGTTAATTTTGTAATTTTGCTCCTTATGATTGTCCTGCCTGGAAAAGGAGGGGTTGGCGTCTGCTCCTGTATGTGAGCTACCCCTGCTAATAGGAAAGATAGAAACTGCCTCATAAGCGGGATCCTCTGGGGAAGGGGGAGACAGGAGGGTGGCTGCTGCAGCCGTCCAGCGGTGACAGCTCCTTCTCCCTTGGCACTTTATTCGTTTGTAGCAGGCGTTCCTAGTAATTACGCCTCTTAATTTAGGAGAGCGAGTGGGAGAAAGGAATATAAATTTGTGTATTAACTTTAGAGATTGGAAATAGGGCAAGCGAACCTTCTCTCTGGGAGATTATATTTGGAAATGAAATAGAATGACATTCAGTATAAACTTGAAAAATTGCTCTCTTTTTACTGCAACAGGAGGGGAAAAAAGCACAATCCAGACTGTATTGAAGAGAAGCAGAAGTCAGCATATGTCCATTTCCCAGTTTGTGTGTAGCGACAATAATGTATATGCATAAGTACATTTTTAGGAAACTGTTTGCTGGAAGGTTGCTTCCAGCCCTGTCTTCTCAGTGATAAAAGCACGCCAAGTTTGTAACAGATTGGGTAACCCATAGAGACTGGCAGCTCTGATCCAGCTAGACTTTGTCTTTAAAGAGGAAAAAATATAATTTTTTTTTTGCTTCAACCGTGTGGGAAATAGGTAGTTCTAAGCTACTTTTTATTGAATATCTGATTTTCTTTGGCTTTATTGCTTTTGTTTCACAATAACATCAAGGATTAATTTTCCCAAGAAAATGTACCAACTGATCCCGGGCTGCTTAGCCTGATTCTAAATGGCAAGTAATATTTTGTTTTCTGAGTATCATCCTATTTCTTTGAAGAAGAGTGAAGTTCACTAAGAAATCTGGTGAGGCTTAGCTCTCCCCATGCGTGCTTCTCTGCAGATGTTTTGGAGGAAGAGCCCTTCAGAATGTTGGTGGGCTGCATATGGGAAGAGGTGATAGTGCTCCTGCTGAGCAGAACGATCTATGGAAGTGCTCCTTGTGGTGTCTCACTACCTTGTAGTATTGCTGGTCGCCCAAATTAAACTCACTGGTGTTCACGTGTGTTTGATTTCTGTCCCGACACCAGATTTGTAAGCTGATGGACAACAGGAGGTCACCAAGCTTGCGAAGCTGCACTGTGGGATGAGAGGCAAATAAGATCCTTGCTCACTGCTACAGCCTTTGGAGAGAAGCTCAAATAGCATCACTAGAACAGCTGGAGTATCAAACTCCTGGCGAACAGTAGTTTACCTGTTTTCAAACCTCAGCGTATGGGTCATTCTCTGGGTCCCGTTTCTCTGTTCTTGTCCATTTTAACGTACACTCTTCCTTTCCAAGTCTGCTTGGTTTTCCTGCATTTAAATATTTATGTATTTAAATAGCATCTTGAATTGTGTTGAGTCTTGTAGTCAAACACAACCTCTCAATTCACCTTTCCATGCTGGCTCTGTGCAATTCAGTTCCTATTTATCTCTGCCTTTTTTAAATCAGCTCTTCTGCTGAGGAAGGCCTTTCAAAGGATGTTGCATCAGCCCATTGTTAACTAAACCTTTAGACATTTATAATGGATTCAGCATTTCCTGCTTTTTGCGGTTCCAAGAATGCTGAATGACGTGCAGACACACTTCATCAGGACAAGATTGCTGTATCAGCCCCTCACTAAAATGCACTCATTATTCAAATAATAACTGTATGTCTCCAGCATGTGTTCTATGAAATACGTGTACATGATGTGGGCGAATAAATTGGCCCCTTTTTTTTCAACATGCAAATTCTAACTTTAGCAGTGAGATGAAATGCTTCAGATTTTGAGTCCTTTACTACCCCAAATGAGGCACCTGAACAGAGATTGGGTCATTATTTGGGACAGTGTGCTAGAATTTCCAGAAGTTCCCAAATGTGGTTTTCAAAGGGGACTGATTTGATTTAGAAGTTTGTCTTATTTTGAAGATGAGGCATGGACAGTAGTGGTCAGCAGGATGCTTTGGAAGGGCTTGTCTTCACTGGATGCTGAAGCTCGCTGGAATCAGGTGGGAGGAACAGCAGGTCCATGGCATTGCGGAGGCTCAGAGTACTTATTTTGGAGGGGACAAATAAAGAACCACAGAACAATAGAATGGTTTGGGTTGGAATGGACCTTAAGGACCATCTATTTCCAACTCCCTGCCTTGACAGGGACACCTTCCACTAGACCAGGTTGCTCAAGGCCCCGTCCAGCTTGGCCTTCAGCGCTTCAAGGGATGGGGCATCCACAGCCTCCCTGGGCAACTTGTTCCGGTGTCTCTCCACTCTCACTGTAAAGAATTTCTTCCTAATGTCTAGCCTAAATCTATCCACTTCCAGCTTCAAGCTGTTGGATCAGAAAATATGGGTTGGGAATGACAAAAGCCAGAAATACACCAAGAAAATCACCTCTATAAAGTAAAGTTTTGTTTTTTCTAGCTGTAAGGAGATGAATTTATAATTTTATATTTCTCCTGTCATCTGCTATATCTTTAAATAATTCCTACAGAAGAGAGAACCAGCAAGGAACCTATTTCTTACACCGCTGGAGGTGTTTCCTATGTCATTAACACTTGGAGGAGAACCACCATCTTGAAATCTTGTCCAGGCAGGTTTAAAAATAAGGCTAAAAGAAGAATGATATTTCATTTAATTAAACACTAGACAAATCCATCCATGTTCTTCCTCCTGCTTTCTCAGTTTGTAAATAATGATGACAGTACCTAATTTGGAAAAAATATTTTTAGTTCATCTTTTGGGTACTTGCATATTTATGGAAGTGTGCGTTGTAAAATTTTTCTATATATTGAATGTGTCCTGAGCACTTTCTATTGAGTGCAATAAAGCTGGACTGGATTTCATGCTTAGGGAATAAAAGAGAGTAGAAAAGGTTTGGGATAAACGGGATCATTTTAGGTTGAGAGCAAGAGGCTCAAGTATATTCTGAGAGGAGAACATTGCATAGTCAAAATGTTAAGTACCTGTTTTTGTGTTTCATTCACAAGTCACGGGCTCTGACATTGCTCATTATTCACCCTTTTCTAAGTGTCATAAAGACCTTGGATAACTTTAAACAAATAAAATAATAGGTTTATTTCTTTTCAAGTTGCTAATGTGTTCTGTACAGTGGGGATATCACTGGGTGTCCTATCCTCAGTGATATTAACCCTGAAGCTCCTGCAGAAGTTGTAGGTACTTAGGTCTCTCTTGTGCAGCTTTCAGGATAAGATAAGCAATGCTGTATTTTGGGACAATACTCTCTCTCTCTCTGCTCTCAGTGTTTGTCAAAAGAGCCAGATCGACATAAAAGAGAGCTAAAGGATCCAAGCCTGACCTAGGTCATTTGGTGCTGAATGAGGGAATACATCAATGAGCTGTAATTTGAACAGCCCTTTTCCCCTTTCTGCTGGGTAATGGCTTCTACCAGCTTAATGTATTCAGAGTAATAAAAGTTTAACTCAAGCCAGTTATATAAAATTATTGATCAAAATTGGAAGAGTTTGGACAGGAATATTGAGTTCTTCTGAAAAGCAGAAAATGCCTACTGGAAGTGGCAGCTGGTGAACAGGAGAGACAAGGACTGGAAATTAATTGAGGAAAAGGGATGTGATGGGAATTAGACAGAGAAGACAGCCAGAGGAGATTGACTCTTCCTCTCCTTATCCCTCCTTGAGGCTGTTCTTTGCCACTAGTACTGAGAGGACAAGTGGACAGGAAGGGATGAACTACCACCATGATGAGTCATTTCATGCTTATCACCTGGTCCCCAGAGCTGTCCTGAGAGGCTGTGTCAAAGGGAACGGGCCCAGTAACCTCACCTTGTAGCCTTGCACATAGCACTGAAAACAATGGTGAATATTTACTTGTATTTCTCCTAACACTGCCTTCCTGACATTTATTGTCCTCATCCAGTTCTACTGCTGCTTTCTTTTTTTCTTTTTCTACTTTGTCTTCACTGCACCATGTGCAGAACAGCAGCAAAAGTCCAACAGGAGGAGTGGGTAGTGGTGACATCTAACACAGCATTAGACTCGTACCAGTGGGCCAGGTCTGACCAGAGACTGGGGAGATCACATTCTGCTGGGATTGTCCCGCAGGTGAAAAGGCAAGGGAGAGGAAAGTTTTATCAATGGATTCTTTAATTTTTCCTTTTTTTTTTTTTTTTCTGTTCCCTTAATTCTTGTTTCATGAAGACCTGTTTCCCTGCACTGTGCTACCTAAGCAGAATTGAATCCCAATGATAAGCCCCTCCATCTTAACTAACTTTCTTTTTGCCCTGGAAAAGACATAAATAACATTTTTAGTATCTTCTGTGAGATTGGCAGGCAGGGATGTTTTCCTCTCTGAAACCCTAATGATTAAAGGAAATGAGCAGCATGTTTTGAATGAAATATTTAATACTTTAATTGGTTTACTTTCCTTTTTTCGTAAACAATTAGCGAGGCTTTAGTGACAATAATTTGCTGTGGCACAAAGTTATGGCTTGGCCTGAACTTGAAACACTCCAGGAGTTTTGATCCTAGTTCTGGGAAGCAGATCCATGTCAGCATTTAACTGCTCGATCTTGTTTCATCTGTAAAGACATCGCTGTGCCCTCCTCGCCCTTCTCACTTCAGGCCTGTCAGATTTTCAGTCCAGGTAGTTTGGGCCCTTGCAAACTGGGAGAACTCATAAATTACATCAAATGCCTTTACAGTCCCTGTGCCCTTCCCTCCTCATTCTCCTTCAATGCCTTGCTCTTAGACACCCAGCAGAATCTCATCATGCCTCTGCTGAGCATACCTGGCACTAATTTGTCACCGGGCAAGACTTGTGCTGGTACTTTCTGCAGCAGTGTTTGCTTGAGTGTGTGTACATTCCCCCCTCATCTTCTTTTCCCATTGCATGCTCCATTTTTTCCTCTCTATGTAGCCAACATGAGAGATCCCAGATCACAACAGCAGATTACTCGTCTCCCTCCCTCCACCCCCCTTTCTTCCTGTGATTTATCTGCCCGTGTGGGTGAGCAGGTGGCAGTTAGACTCAGGGCTGAGTCCACTTAGCCTATGGTAAGTAACATATTTACCAGCCTTTCCATCTTTAAATGCTGTCCACATGCAGTCCAGGAAGCAGCACAAAAATCTTAATAGCAAACACGTCCAGGCTTCAGCAGACGCGGGAAGCGAGGAGATATAATGAGTGTTTTCCTGCTAGAAGTAGGTTGGAATTGAAGCCTGCTCCTCGTCCCGGTACCTTTTATTCGCGTTCCTGGAATTATCTGGTGCGCTCGCTTTATCCTCAGCCATCTGTGATGGGCTGAGCTGGGTGAGATAAGCTCAGTAATCAGAAAATTGAGGGAAGCATTTCTGGCTGTGATAATCTTATCAGGCAGCTAATATACATTAACATTTGTACAGCCTGGTGATGCAGGTGGGCCTTTGCTTATTTTGACTTCCTGGATGCTTTTTGAGAGGCAGGAAGAGAATGCAGAGCTTCGGAGAGCCAGGGGGAAACTTGGTGAAAACAGCTTTTCTACCCTCTCTCTTCTATTCCATCCCTGTGGTATCAGGAAGGGGAGGGAGAAGAATCCAGCTATCCTTTTTCTGCCCTTTCCTGCTAACAGTGCTGCCATGCTCTGTCTGTCTTCTCTGGTAAGCATGGAAGGGCAAAAAGGCAATATGTCAAAATTTCAGTTCTGGCTGAGCAATATGACTGCACATGTCAACATACTCCTCTTCCTTGTAAAACTGGGGAGTTTCTGCCAGCTTGCTGTCTTTGCATGAAGTTTGCCGTTGCAGTAGGATTTTGTTCTACAAGTCTAATCGGTGCTGTTGAAGGGACTGGTGTATTAATGGATTATTTCCTTGATGCTGAGCACTGAGCTCTCTGTGGTCGTGTGTTTTGCGTCCTTAATTAGGACTGGATTGCTTGTTTTCCTCCTGAGTGAAAAATATCATTTCTGTCAATATATTTATTAGGAGAATTAGTTGCCAGGTGCTAAAAGACATGGCAAAAGGAAATGCAAAATCTTGAAGGATGAGTGTGAAGGAGGTCTAAGGTGGGAGACAGTGCTAGAACAGAAGTTTTAGTATTCTCTAGGTAGATTATCGGTGCTTACACTTTGTATTAAATCATTTCTGAGAGGTTTAGAAACAAGTAACATATGTAGTTTATCAGTCTGGGCGTTGTCCTGATAGCTGAATTAGGGATACAGATTCCCCTAAGTCAGGAAACCTGGAAATGGTAGAATCTGCATAAGAAGTTTCTGTGTCTGTAGAGTTTAGGAGGTGTTTTCTTGTGAGTTCCTTCCCAAACAAGGCCAGAGGCAGAAAGTATTCTTAATTTTCTATCCACCAGACCTGCCTGAGAAGCTTGAGCTACACGCATATATTGGAATGTGCTAGAAATATTCCTCAGTCTTTTGGATTCAATGTGTGTGTCTCAGAGTTGTCCTGGACAAGACAACATAATCCTGTGGTTCATTTCTTCTGGGGAGGAATTGAAACTAAATGAGGTTGAACTGCCAATACTAAATCTTAGGTAGCAGTGAGCTCCTAATACCACACGGATGATTCTCTGCATCACATTATCCGTGGGGGACAGGTTGGGGAAATATCTGGAAGAAAAGCAGAAACTTTGCTTAGAAACAATCAACTTTCTGTGCCCCGCTTGCCTTGGAGAAAATATTGGGAAGGAAAAGGATTGTGAAGGGGGTCAGAGTTAAACTGAGTCTTTGATTTTCAATATGTGAAGAATTGTGCTTTGTGTCCGTATCCTGAGATACGTGTGTGTGCCCCTTGTTAGCACTGGAGGAACTGATGCCTTTTCTGTTCTGCAGCTGGAGGTGGAGATGAAGGCCATCAAGTCTCAAGAGTGCACGGCTGAGCAGAGCACCATCATCACCAAGGAGGAGGTTGACACACTCAGGTAAGCAAAGGAAGTGGAAGACTGAGCTTCTCCTATTTTCAGT
>WEIS01094172.1:1619-15602 GCA_013389965.1 Todus mexicanus
TCTGGAGAAAAAAATGCAGACTGAGTTGCCTTTATGGACTAGATTCTGCCATCCCTCCTACCTTGTACCCACTCTATTGCCAACAAAAATTTGAATTATTATTGCTGATAATTGTTAAAGGATGGCACTGGATTTTGTTCCAATATTTGGAAAGCTCCCTCTTTTCAGTCTTTTGGGGTTTTTGATGACTCCATTTCAAACCTTTGGAGGAGTGAAGAAGTTTGGATTTTTAACAAAACGTTCCCCTAACAGAAAATTCAGTCCCACAAGCAGGACCACAAGTACTGCTCCTGTGGGGGAAGATGGGCTAAAGCTCCCTTGCACAGAAGCAACCATTTAACACATCCCTCTTGCATCACAGGTGGATGTCCTACATATACCATGGAGCTATTTCAGGGATATAAATTCCCCTAAAGAGATCATACATACTGTGATATGATATTCAGAAAATTAAGAGCCACCTCTAGGGAAAATACAAACTATTCCAACAGCCTGTCATGCTATTGCTCATCTCTTCCTCCTTCTGCCTTTTGATTGCTAAGACCTTTGTTTCCCAGTTTTTCCCTTTGTTTAAATTTAATAATATCTTTTTGCTTCTTAAAGGGAAGAAATTTTTCATCACAGAAATGTTTATAGGTCACTGACAATGATGCACAATTTGTGGTTTTCTCATTAAGGACTTACCAGTCAAACTTCGGCTCTTCTCTGTCTACTGCTTCAATTAATCTTCCATTTGGCATTTGGCTGCCTATTAACGCTGAAAAAATATTGTTAAGAAAACATATCAGGTTGCCCTTCTTAGGTTATAATAGTCTTTCTGGCATGAAGTGCAGTCAGGTTCAACCTGGACTTTAAGATGACTTCTAAATTTCAAAACGTAATGAACATGATGCAATCTGTAAAAGTTTGATAAATTAAACTCTTTCTGGTCCATTTGATATGTGAGGCTATCTACTTTTTCATTTAATTTTGATATGCCCTCAAAGCCAGAAAGAGTTGTATCTGATATGATTGTTGAGTAGCTCGTTTCCCCTCTATGAGTACTGGAATCTACTAAGAATTGTCGAACAAACTTTGGGTTTGTCTTTATTTGTTTTGCTTACAGATCCATGTGGTATATTTCCTCCACTGGCCCATGGAGACCCCATAGCTACCTCAGTTCTCCATCTCGTGGGCCCTTCAAGTTCCTTCTGAACCTACTCATCATCTTTTGTGCACAGAAGATCTTTACACAAAGACACTAGGGGTGGGCAAGTTCCTTTAACATTTCTCAGAAGGCTTCCCAAATATAAACCGTGTTTTCATAGAACTGCTCTGATGGAGGTTAGTCTTACCTCCCTCACTGTATGATGAAGGAAAAGAGATACAGACGCTTTATCTAAGTTTGGTCCCACTCTGGGAGTGAGAAGATGGACACCAGACCTCTATTCTCCATGTACAGTCTCAGTGCATTCCTGTGCAGTCTCATTTGGCTGTTGACAAATACTCAAGTCAATGCAATGACTGTATCTCACTTAATGAATATCATAGATGAAACAAAGGGGCTTTTCTCCTACATGTGTTTTTCATAGCAGATCCAGACAAGTCACAGATTGATCACAGTACCATAGTATAACAGGTTGGAAGGGACCTCAGGGATCATCTAGTCCAACCCTTTAAGGTAAAGATTACAGTTTAAATGAGCTGGCCCAGCACCCTGTCAAGCTGAGCCGTAAAACTGTCTAACGATGAGGAATCCACCACTTCCCTTGAAAGACTATTCCACTGTCAATAGCTCTCAATGTGAAAAACTTTCCTCTGGAGTCTAATCGGAATCTCCGCTGGAGCAACGTGTATCCATTCCCCCTTGTCTGTTCTATGTGAGTCCTTATGAAAAGGGAGTTTCCATCTTCCTGGTAGCTGCTCTTCATGTACTGGAACATTGCAATAAGGTCCCGTCTAGTCCTTTTCTTCTCAAGGCTGAACAAATCCAGTTCTCTCAGCCTTTGTTCTTATGGGAGATCTTCTAGTCCTTTAATCATCCTTCTGGCTCTTCTCTGGACCCTCTCCAGCCTGTCCGCAGCTTTTCTGTACAGCGGGGACCAAAACTGAACACAGTACTCAATGCATGGTTTGACCAGCGCCGAGTAGAGTGGCAAGATGACACTTTTCTCTCTGCTGGTGATGCCCCTGTTAATGCAGTCCAGCATTCTGTTGGCTTTCTTTGCCGCAGCAGCACACTGTTTACTCATGTTGAGCCTGCTGTCCACCAAGACCCCCAGATCCCTCTCCACCGGGCTGCTTTCCAGACAGATGGATCCCAGACTGAGCTGCATTCAAGGGTTGTGTATTCCCAGGTGCAGGACCTTACATTTGTCCCCATTGAACTTCATAAGGTTCCTGCTAGCCCACTCCTGCAGTCTGTCTAGGTCTTCCTGGGGGGTGGTTCTCCCTTCTGGAGTGTCAACTTCCCCACTCAACTTGGTGTCATCTGCAAACTTTGTCGGGGTACTCTTGATCTCAACATCCAGGTCATTAAGGAAAATATTAAATATTAAATATTTGCCTCACCAAAGCATAAAGCTATTGCTTCAGTGCTACAGGGATGCCTTAAACCTGTGTATGCTGGAGTTGAAGGTACTATCAAAGTATACACATTTGAAAATATGATTCTCCGTGATGGCAAAGGAGATCAGCTAATTTGAGGACAAACAAATTTAATTATGTAAATATTATTTCTTTTATTCCAAATGTTTTGTTCCTAAGCATTAATTTAGAGGAGATTTTAGTTTGGCTAATCCAATAAAGAGCAATGACTTGGAATAAAACCAGCAAAAATTACTCCAAGTCTTCTGCTTTCTCTTATAGCAAGCAACCTATCCCACCATTAGCTTTTAAGCTTTCAGACACATCTTTTCCATCTCACCCAGTGCTGACTTTTCTCAAATGAACAGTCTCCATGCATAGCAGTGTTTCAGCAAAGAGTCATTCTTTCCTGCCACAGGATATTCTACAGTTGTCTTACCCAGAGAACCTAATCAACCTGCTGGGGAGAGCTGAATTACCACCGATGTAAAACTGATTGAAATTAGTGATTCCCTCCACTTAATCCCAGTGTGAGAAAACAAGACTTTGCATATATAAATACCAAGTTATCTCAAGCAAGTGTGGAGCAATAATGACCTGAAATACCTGCATTGTTCTGACAGTACTGCATGAATTACTGGAATATTTGGTAAACCAGTTGAATGTTGATTCCAAGTTTGTTTCTGATTGTGATCCTGAGTATAGCTTTGTATATGAATGAGTCATAACAATTACAACTTGTTAGGTTTCTTAGGGAAGATCTCAAGGCTCTAGCCCCAACCATCTGCCTGTTTTAGGAAGAAGTCTTAAAGAAGCCTTTGCAGATCTGGCCAAGAGCCTTTTTGTATAACCTTGAGACTGTAGCTGATGCTGGAAGAAACGCCTCCAGGGACAAAGGCATCACAGATTCCCAGCCTTGGAGATGGCACCATGGATCAGGAATGGAATGGAATAGAATGGAATGGAATGGAATAGAATAGAATAGAATAGAATAGAATAGAATAGAATAGAATAGAATAGAATAGAATAATAATTCATTTCAGTTGGAAGGGACCAACAACAATCATCTAGTCCAACTGCCTAATCACTTCAGGGCTGATCACAAGTTAAGCATATGTTTGCCATGGCAAAAGGAAAAATCGTGTGGAAGTCAAGGAAGACTTTTGGACATCAGAACAAATCTGACACCACTGTATCACTCAGGGAAGGAAACTCCCTGGCCTGCCCAAATGAACAACTTATATCCATGGAAGAGACGAGACTCCATCAGAAGTTCCACTTAGTCTAAAATTGTTCTGCTGGAGCAGAGCTGCTGCTAGCCACAGGTGCCTTGACATATAGGTGCCCACTGTCAATAAAGCTTACTTCCCTTCCTATGTGGGATCAACAACCCTCTGTAAATGAGCCCGCACCAGCACAGCTAGGACATGACTCACTATTGAAGGCAGGCAAGCCTGCACATACCCCCAGGAGGGAAGATCATGGTCCCAGACAGTGTTCTGATAGCTACGGGACAGCTGCTGTTTACAAGAGCCAAGTTCTAAAAAGTATTGTGTATGTTCAGCAGGTGTTTATTTTTTATTATGTTTTTTTTTTTTTTCTTTTAAATCATAAAGACCTTGCATTTTCACCATGGATTCATTCTCAGAGAATATTCCTCCTAATGGTTTCTAATCCTTGCAACCCAGATGGTGAAAGTGTGCTCCAAAGGAGGTTTCCTGAACCACGAAGCTGGTGGAGGACCATATTCCAACCACACTATTTGCTCCAAGCAGTGCCTTATATCACAAGTGACTATAATGAAGTCATTAGGCCTACTGGAGGAGGAAAGAGCTATTTAAAGTAGATCTAGCACCAGAACCGGTCTGAAGTGGAATTTTCCATTTCATACATATGAAAGATTAGGCTGCGACAGCACCACACTGCTGCAGAATTAGCCATGGATCCAATTATGACTCTCTCTTCAGCCTTGTAAAGCTCCGTTTCAGAATTCACAGTCAGCAATAAAGCAGTCAATGTTTATCTAAAACGCTTATAATGCTTCCCTCTCCCTGGTGTGTCTTTTCAGTTTGTCCTTAGATTGCAAGAAAATCCATCCTGGAAGCATTTCCCAGATGCATAGGGAAGACCTTCAGACATACCAGGTGCTGCTTTTAATGAGTAAGGCTTTTAACTTTCATAACTATGATGTCACAACCAGCAGTGCCATTTGCTGCATGCTGTGATTTAAGGGTAAAAAAAAACCAACACAACAACAAAAACCACAAACAAGGGTGTCGGCTCAGCACACAGCTTCTCCCTTTCCTGGGCTATCAGAGAGCACAAGCCCTCTGAAGGTTACTTCTCTGCCAGTTTCAAATATTGGCCTTGACGTCCTGTCTCTTACAATATTCTTTAAAATCCATCATCTGCAAACTAAGTTTAAGTCAGAAAACCTAATTAGTAACAGAGACAATGAGTAACAAGCTTAAGCGGAGGGAGGAGAGAACCTCTTGCAGGTGGCCAGCTCTTAGCTGAGTAATTCTCTGTGCAATGGTCATGCTTCAAAAATTTAATTCTCTGTAATTTCATTTAGGATGGGGAAAACAAAACAAAATGAGCAAAGTGATATAGGATTTCATTTATATTCTGACAGGTACATTCATCTAAAGTTTACCTATAATAGCTGCAGTTACTGTACCTTTCTTCCAGAGCATTTAATGGTGTGAAACAAGCAGCAATAAAAACAAACAAAAAAAGAAAATAGAAAAAGAAAAAAAAAGGAAGAAATACAGAACCTACTTGGCTTTGCTATTTGCTATTTTTACACCAAAAAAAGAAGTCTCCCTACTGTCAGGCTGATTGTATTAATCTGAGATTCCTACAGTCCTTCAGACTTGATTGCTTTTTGATTCTTGCTTGGTAGAAGTGGTGATAAAGAAGCTAAAATCATAATTCCAAAGGAAAAGGCGAGGCCCCTTCAGTTCTCTGGTGAGCAGCACATTTTGTTGCTTTAATTAAAAAGTTCTTCTGAGAAGTTTAACTGCTTCTGCAGCATTTGGAGCACAAAAAGGATAGTATTTACAGAGACGCTTTGGGGGACACCCTTGCTATTTTTCTGTGTTGATGTTGTTGCTTAAGCATACTAAAGCAAAGAAGCAGTCATCAAATCTGAAATATTTTTATCTTGAAAAAAAAAAAACCAGTCTTCTCAATGATTTTCCTTTATGGAACTCTTAAAGTGCTTTCCATCTGTATTAAGGCTCCTATAGGGAGATTTTCAGCAACAGAACACACTCTTAAAACAACAAAGACTTAAGTATTAAGCAGTAATGGAAGGCCTTTAGCCTAGAGCTGCAATGATTTTCAAGTGCCTGCTCCCTTTGAGATGAATGCCTCAAAATCTCTAAGGATCAAGGGGTTTATTCCCCAAGAGGGAGCCAAAAATGAGAACCACCGCACAGCCATGTACTACCATTCTTTTCTGGAGACAGAAATGGCTGTCAGTGTATTATGCAATCCTCCGAGCTAGCCAGATTCCCTGGAGATTCAATTTTCACTTATAAGAAGTCAATACACTTCACCGGTACTTCAGCTTTTCATACAATAACAGCATTGAGAATTAATATTTTACTGAGACTAATAACAATGGATTAAGGAAACCGTGTAAGATTTGGATCCACTTCAGAATCATGTGAGAGCTCAGGTAAGACGCTGTTGGCCTAGAGATACTGAGTTAAATCACACTTAGGTTTTTTATTTGGTAATTCCAGGATCCTTCTTGCTGTCTGTGACTGTAAGATCAACTGTTCCTTTTGCACTGGAATCACGACAGAGGCTCCTGCTAGCTTTAGATTTAAGCTCAACTCAGACTACACAGATGTATTTGAGGTGCCTGATGTGTTTCCTTCTACTCTAGACACCAGCAGAAGTATTTCTCTCATGTTGAACAGTAAAATTAGCTGCAAGGGATGTAAAGTCCCAACATCTGAGATTCATTTCCTAATCTCTGAAACTAATCTTTACTAGAAAAGGGAGTTGCAAGTTAAGCTTCTTCTCACCAAATCTACTTAAGCTTGTTCTCACCAAATCTTTTGCTACAGATCAGAATTGTCCAAACCTACAGTTTTCGTCTGCTGAGACAGTGAACAGCGAAGGAAAAAGCTCACTTCCAGTGGGATCCTCGAGTCCATCTCCTTAAACAAAAAGGGCAGTAAAAAGTCACAATCCATCCTCCTGTCTGCAGATAGCACCTGAGAAGAGGGTACAGCTGGAGCAACTTCATTTGTGCAAATTGCATAAGGAGGGAGGCAATTGCTTTGCAAAAGTTATGACCGTAGGACTAGAAAAAAATCAACATGAACTATATACAGACCATCCTTGAATAAAGCAGCTGATGTCTTCCAAAGGAATATTTCAAATCTGAGAGCTTGCTGCGTCCTTGTTACTGATCGGCGGCCCACATCTCAAGCAATCCACCCAGCACCTTAAGAAAGGACCCAGATCTTCCTGTCCTCTCAGGCACGTTCACTCCCCAGTGCTCAGCAATGCCTGCAGCTCTCCCCTTTACCTTTGCGGGGATATTGGTGGTAACCAACACTAGATAAATGAGACAGCCTGGGGTCCTCCAGTGAGGAGTCTGAACATTAGCTGCTACAGAGGTAGCAAAAATTTGGTTCAGGCTGTCTACAAGCACAGCAGAGGCTGTACCTAAGATATACCTTGGTCTCAGGACCCATAGTCAGCTTGGGCACAACTCAGACATGTGCTACTGCTCATGACGTGCTGCCTCCAAGGCCATACTCACTGGTCAAGTGAGCGAATGCCTGTCACGAGAGGCAATGCCGTTCTAGTTATGAACTGAGATCTAGCTTGAAGGGTTTCTCAGCATATTCAGATGCCTGTTGACCCAAGACAAGCTGACCCTGTGCTGAATACATTATCTGTGTTGCTTACCTCTAGCTTTTGCTTTGAAACTTTCTTGTGACACCTCAGCTGCACCCTAGCGTGCTTTTAAATACCCTTAGCTGCTATCACTTCCCTGGAAACTAACCTCTGGCTCAAATTTAAAATCCAGGTTCTTTAGTAAAACACCAATTGGAAAAACTGGTCAGGGAAGATAGGAACAGATCTACCTGGACATCCCAAGTTATGTAAGTGTGGCCTCTCTCGTTCACTCCTGGATCAGGGCAGGAACAGCTATTCCTTGGGTCTTCAGGCCTCTATGGGCCATGCTCTGTATGTTCATGGAGAAGTTAAGGGAGACCAAAATCTCATCAAACCCCTTCTTGCTTTGCTCATTGGGGAGGGAGTAGCATTATGTCACACTTGGGACTGGTCCATCAATGGAGGCCGTAAGGGGGACTGGTTATTTGCCCTGCTTTCCTTTGCAAATCCCAGCTAGCACACACTCACTATGAAGCCCAGGAGAGGTGCCACAGTACATAGGAAAACAGTCTTGAGCTGGGACCAAGCAAAGCCTTGAAATGCTGATTTGGATTTAACTCCCTAGCCATGTCATTCTCCTCCGCTTTGTGACACTTGAGGCAACATTATTAAATTCCTTACTTCTAATAACCTCATTTGAAGCAAAGCATCTTTAGCAACCCTAATGTTTGATCTCAGCCTCACAGCTGGTGAAAACTAGCAGCTGTTTTGTGATTCAAAAGGAATAGAACAATAACCCACTGAGGATACTTCTCCTGGATGTGGATGGGTGAGTCAGATGAATAATTGGACAATGAAGATCAGTTAACCCTAATTCAGTTAATAGAATTAATTTGCAAATTAGTACACATTAGGTGAATCAGTTGCAATTCATTTTGACAGATATGTTAAAAAATATTAAAGTAGTTACAATAAAACGTAGACAAATATTGCTGCTTCAAAGGTTCCAAAGAAGGCAGTCCCTACGAGGAAGTTTCTGTCTGTCAAGTCTGGGGGTGCATAGATTTGAGTTTCCTGAGATCAGCAGGAAGCATATTTTCCTCCTGGGTTGTACAGCTTTTATCACCCTGATAACTCTCAGAGGATCTTAAATAATCATTAGAGATGGGCTGAGAAAGTTCTGCCTGGGATCCAAGCACCAATGTTGCTGGGACTGATGTAAGGGTATGGTGCAAGGAAAAGGAAAGAAGTGTTTTAAAATTTGAATGCTGACCTAAGAAAACAAGTTGGTAAAATAATCTGGACCTCTAACACTCTTGCCAGAAAAGCCAGGGGACATGTCTGGGCTATTATTATTAAGTGACACACACTTAGAGTAGACGAGCATCTGATATTTGAGCCACCTCAGAGTCTTCAGAGTACTGATTGCTGGGAGGAAAATGGCAGTAGTATTATTCTATGTTATTTAAGAGTTGAAAAATCCTTTGGTCAGGTATAGTTAATAGGATCTCCTGAGCAAAAGCAGAGCTGCAGCTACTGGAGCACTAAGATGATTTAGGAGGATGCTGAGCTCTGAGGCGTGTGTGATCAGAGCATATTGAAAAGGCAAGATGAACACAGAACAAACGTGCCATCACCCTTGTGACAAAGAAGAAAACCTCCATTGTTGGCTTGATTGTGCAATGATGGCAAAACCTGGTGTTGAATAAACTTATCTGAGGAAGAAGATCAAATCACAGCTTCATCAGTTGGCCAGTTTAATCTGACACCTCCCTGGAATTGACTAGCACCAGAAAAATACAGCTGCCGTGCTCTGTTGCTCTACAGTAGCAATCCTTGTTCCTTCTGAGCTATAACTACAGGGTTTGATCCTTAACAGGTATAAATCCTGACTCTCTGTTGATTTCAGTACATGTCTGCCAGTTTGCACTTGCTTTGGAGCTCACTTATTAACACCATGTATACAGGATTTCATCAGTAGTGCAAAAAAGGTAATAGTTCTAATGAATTATTTATTTCATTTAATGATGGTCCTTTATGTTCTGTTTTAATGACACTTCCCTGCATGGCAAGGTTTATAAAAGCATTTGAAAGAGCCTCACTGCAATCAGTTTAACTTCACATGAAAGCCAAGGAGCTGCCAGAAAAGCTAACCTGTGTAAAGAAACTATTACCTATAAAATTTTTATTCCATTGAAGTTCATAGACATGCTATTGTACCTTTCTGAGAGGATTTGAAATAGTAAAACAGCCATAACAGTTACATTGCCTGGTTGCTGAATTATACATCAAGAAAATTGACCTAGCATTATGTTGTGTCTATCAAACTTAGAGCCTCCGGGCTCACAGTCATGGCTTGTCAGGTTTGATAGGGAGCTGGTTAAATGTAATGTCAGAGCAGGTTACCTGGGGTGGTGGACAGAAGGCTGCTCACCAGTCATCTGGCAGCCCCATGGTTTCTATCAAATCCAGCAAAATATTGGAAAGTAATTAATGATGTAGATTTCCAGTGGTTGAGCCATGGGTTCTGCCCTTCCATGTTAATGCTTTGAAACTATGAATGAGAAACCAGCCACCCTTCCCAAGCACCACCAGCTCTTCACAACCTCCTGCTCCTTGCGCACAAGTTACAATACAAAATGCATACAGAGATAGCTGAAAGCCCCTCAGTTCACAGCTGCAGGATTTAGGCACCACCAGTCTGGTCAGACCTTATCATCATGTGGCCTTCTGTTGTCTGACCCAAGGCATTTCCAGCTGTGGCCCCAGAGTCCCCATCAGCAAGATCTGGGGAGGCCAACACCAAGAGTGGATTCAGGTTATCCATCTGAGCCCTTTACAATTGGAGAGGCATCAGGACACCTTCACCTCCAATTGCTATTCTCACTGCCATCCCTGACGCTCAGCCTCCAGCTGAAATTGTGCTCAGCAGGGAGAGGCAGAAGTGGATGGAGTAATTCAGAGTTACAAGTCAACAGAGAAATGCAGAGCCCTTCCTTTCAAATTTGCATCAAGCCAAACAAAGCTTGTGAACTTCAAGCCAACTGTAATGCTGTTGCCTTCGCTCAGTTTTAGGCAGACTGCTAAGATGAAGACCCACATAGCTGACTCAACAGCCCTCGTGCAACAAGATTCAAATCCTGCTGAAATCATAGAGATTTCAGCCCTGCTAAGGAGTCACGTTAAGATGAAACAAGAAAAACAGTGGATGAGACTTTCTCAGAGCTGTGTCAAGTGGGAGGACCCACACAGGAATCTTTGCTGCACAGCTCTTTTCCAGGACACGCTAGCAAAGACTAAACAGCCGTGGGCTCTGGGAATCTTCATCCAGCTTGAAAGGAGACTGTGCAGGCCAGAGTTCAAGAGAGATCTTGCGGGCCCAGAACATTCATCAGTGCTAGAGCACATTGACTGCTGTCATAGCATAAAAAACAGAGACAGAAAAACGACTCTGTTTTTAGGGCTTTTGACCTGCCACAGCTTTAATGAGCTGTAACAGAAATGTTACGTATAAGATAAGGCACATATGAAGAGAGTAACTGACGTGCTGCAAATGCCTTTTGTTCGCGTGATCCTGCGTGCAGCTCAGACAGCGGCTTTCTCAGTAGGCAGCAGGAGAGCACTCTGAGGTGCCCAGCGTAGATGTTAACCTCCCTTTCAGGACACCCAGTTACGTAATTCAGTGGTACAATGCACCACGGCCGGTGTGGGGGTTTAACCATTGCTTCATCGAAAGTGCCCCGTGTTGTTGAAAATTTCACAGTAAATTGGTTCTTTTACTAGGTCAAGCTGGTAACAAGCATTGATTTAAGCAGCTTATTGCAAGAGATGACTAAACGCTGCTCCTAAACAGCAGCTCTCTGATCAGACAGAGCATGAATTCTGCTCCTGGTGACACAACCCCAGACACAGCTGTGCTGGGAGAGTGGCAGAGCTGGAAGATTGGCCTCTGCTGTTTGGTAGCATTTTCAGGGAACACCAAATGTTGTTTACTTCCTAATCTTTCTGCAGAATATAAAGAATTCCTGCTCTGGGCTATTTCAGAGAGATAATGTGACTCACTTGAGTTGTATGCTGACCTCAGGCACTGTAAAGACATATTTTATGGTGCTTTCAAAAACAATTAATGCAGATTTCTGTACTTCTGAAGATGCCTAGAGTGCACATAAAGATCTTTAAGAAGTGTTAAACCATAGATACCTGCCCAAGCCCCATGTTATTTGTTGCTATTAGTCAATATATCTCTAATCAGCAGTCACATCATCTTCCAGGCTGTATTCTCTATGCTAAAGCAACTTCCCAATTCTTAACTTAAAGTCTTAATTTACCTATGTGTAACAGGTCTGTAAGAACTGTATGAATTATAATCAGTGACAGAGCCACACTAAACCCTATGTTCAGCCATGGAAGTAGATTTTGTGACCAGCTCTTAACTCTAAACCCTGGGCTGAAACCAGATCTAACTTCCCGTAAAGCCTTAAAGTGTTTACTTATGGACCTGGATTCCGAAGGTCTGGTTTTGGCTTGTGTTTAATTTTAGTAACTACCACCACTATATTTGCATTCTGTTTGTGTTTTCCCAGTCTGAACACTAGATGCTTTGAAGCAGAGATTTTGCTAGACAGGGAAAGCGCTTGCGCCATGTTGCCTACATTCAGTCTTCTGATTGAGGTGCCTGATGATGGCTTCTACTTTCTAGAGGTCACTTTCAAAGCCAAACTTTCTCAGGCTCAGCTCTTCCCTGCAAATGATCTCTCTTCATCCTTTAAGTTTCCACAATGCCCATTATACTCACCCGAGTTCACCCACTTCACACCCAAGGGCCTCATGTTCCCCCCCTCTTCTTGCCTTTCAGCTGTCTTTCAGATTCACCAGGTCACAACAGATCAAAATACCAAAGTGTCTCGTACACATGCCGCTTTCAGGGGTCCGTAAGCACTTCTATTCCACTAGGGTGATCCCAGACCCCATAATAAGTGAACCTGGGCCCTACTGATGTGGTTATCCAGTAAAGCTACCGTCTATATTGCAGACACAAGCATGAAGACGACACAGCCCAGGAACAGGAGTCAGTCCTACTGAAAACACACTCCACAGCCTCTCTGAAGTACATTAATGCACAAAGTACTGAGAATAAACATGCTGAGTTAAGAAATCTGTGTGCAGCTACAGGGCTACAGCCTCACTGGCATCACAGAGACATGGCGGGATGGTTTCTACTAGTGGAGTGTTGCAATAGAGGGATACAGGCTCTATAGTAATGATAGGCTGGGAAGAAAAGGAGGCAGGGTTGTCCTTTCTGTAGGAGTGCATAGAGCTCTTCCTAGGGCTGGATAAGGAGCCAACAGAGAGCTTATGGGTACTGATTAAAAAGAAGAGAGGTAGGGGTGACAGCGTAGTGGGTGTCTGCCGTAGGCCACTTGACAAGCAGATGAAGCCCTCTACAGATAGACAGGAGTAGCCTCACATTCACAGGTTCTGGTCCTCACACAGGACCTTAAGTGAAAAGGGAGGGGAAAAAAAAAGAAGGGGTGGGAACATGTATAATCATTTCTGTATCATTTGTTCTTTCTTCCTCATAGCCAGTCAAAAGATGGAAAAAGAAAATGTTGTTTCTCTCTCTTAACCACTGTGAAAATTTGAGAAGAAGCCCTCTCTTATGAATACATGCACGTCTGTGCAATCTCAATTCAGCATGACAAAAATCAATGCCTGGAACACTGAGAAATTATCATCTGGTGGATCTCTTAATAATCTTCCTATCAAGACAGAAATGTTTTCCAGAAACTCAAAAACTGTGCTTAGTCAGATGCAAGTCACTCACCTCAAGCAAATACAAGCAAACCTAGTTACAATTAAATAGCTTAGGATGAATCTTCGATTTTCTTTTGGATAGACAGGTCCATTTTGAGCTTAGACTCTATTAATGTAGGAATCTGAGAAGGAAGGGAAGCCAGCTCAGTTTCTCTCCCTCGAAAATACAGAGGGGCATCTTTTAAGCAAGCTAGCACATGTTTTTCTGCCTTTTGTTCGATTGGTCAGGTTTTTTTATTTTGGGGGGCTTTTTTTAAAGCATAATGGTACTATAATGATGTATCTGCAAACATTTCCATTTTTTCTTTGTTAAACGCGCTGAGGAAAGGTTTACTCTCCACAACTGAGATGTGCTCAGGCAGTTCTTCACAGCTATGCCTTTCTGCATCCATGCAATCAGGGAGGAAAACTGGTGATTCTGACAGTGGTAGTATAGACTAGGAATTTAATAGCATTCTAACAGACAACTTAAATGTGTGCTTGCTATTCTTCTAATCAGTGCATTACAGGAATAAATACAGAAAGTATAACTGTGATTGCCCAGATTTAAGTATTAATTATAAGAGGTGGTAAAATATGGTGCTCTTAAGATTTTATGTAAAATCCACTGAATTAATTGAGCCTCCTTAGATTCCAGTGGGCTTTGGCTGAGTCCCTTAATGATATTAAAATCCATCTGTTATTAAACATCATGTTTAATGCAGTAGTATGCAAATGCTGTGATCTGTAAATATCATT
>WEIS01094178.1:3268-20711 GCA_013389965.1 Todus mexicanus
GCTGTCCTTTTTTTAATAGGCAGCTGTTTAAATAAATACTCAACTGCCAGGATGAAGAGACTTGTTTATTGCTTTAAAGTGAAAATACAATTTTTTAAAGTGACACAGAGTTCATTTTCAAAAGCAACATCAACTGCTTAACATGCCCAGCTGTCTAGAGGAAGGAGGATGGTTACAGCAATTGTCATATTTTTTTGTTTGTGCTGGGGGTTGTAGGTTTTCTGAAGGATTCTCTTATTTGCCGTATGCTCCTGTGTGGTGGTTTTGATTGTACTGTTACTCTGAATGTCGTAAGCAAACAACATTAACAGAGAGGCAGCTTGATTAAAAATTAAAATCGATCAATGAATTAAAACTCCTCGTCATTTCCAGAGAGCAGCAGATCAGCTGAGAGTACCGAGCAGGTCTGTGTTCTACTTAAGGTAAAATAGAGTATTTCAGGAGGGGGTATGGCGCCAAAATTCCTGTGCTTAAGTTTTATTTATGTAGAATGCTGCTAATAGTGCCTTGGGATACAATATTAGTAGGGAGTCGTATTGTCCCTTGTGCAATAAACAGCCTGGTAGATTCTAGGGCTTTTTCTAGGTCCTGTCTGGCAGGTGTTATCTTCAGCTCTGTAGTAGCAGTGTCGTACCAATACCGTAATTTCCTGATCATAGTTTATCAGTACAGTGCACCACTGCCATGTGTGTTTTCTGAACTGAACAGGTTGGAATATTCCCTATGAGTTCAATGAATCTGACCTCCGAATCAGTATGCGACAGATCCAGATGTTCCTGAATGAATACGAAGAAACCCCATTTGAAGCTCTGACATATCTAACAGGTACGGATGGGTATTACGTCGTCTGACATGTGCTGACTTTGCTAGAGGCACTTTCAGCCCTTGACAAATGGAGCAGGTTCCATTCCGGTTTACTTTCTTGGCCTTCTATGTACAGACAAAACAGATGCCAAACCCTCAGATGTCACTGCTGTCTTGACTCACATATAGCTAGAGGGATTTACTAATGGTCCAGCAAACCGCCTGCTCTTTGTCTCTTGTATGTCAAATAACGACATCAATGGCCTCTCTTTCACCTTAGCTGATCAATATGATCCTGATCCAGGAAGCACTGGCAGTTTACCAGACGATGTGATAATACTCATCAGTTTAAAGCCAGAGGTGTTGCTCTGTGTAAATAACTTGGTTGCTGTGGCGATTCAGTTCCTGTTCTCCAGAAAGAGAGCTGCTTCTTGGCTCCTCCTCTGTCAGCTTTATAAAGATCATTCNTGATAAAGATAGGCGCCTTCTCCTGTCCCTTCTTTCTGTAGTCTACAGCAAGGACATAGAGCAGGACAAGTATATGCTTGCACCTGGAGATGACTATTACATACCCCCGCACGGTCCCTATGAGGTGAGAAATGTGAATTCTGTCTGAATTATTAGGAAAAACCTTCTCTGTGCTGTACTTTGATATGCTGAATGCAGCAAATAGAAAATAGAAGCCGTAAGATCCCAAAGCCTTGCCAGAATAGGTCTTACGTGCGAAATGGGAATGTGATGCTGACTGTCTAACACACCCCAGTGGAGATGTAGCCATCATCCAACGTTCTGATGTTTGGTGCTGCAAAGAGCCACTCCTGTGCAGGTTTCCTGACCAGTTCTAGAAAGCAAATAGGAGTCAGGCTTCAGGAATTCACTTCTGCACCTTCTTGCGATCGCTTTTGCCTTGAAAGCAACTATCAGGATGAGGAGGTGGAATGACAGGTTTATACTCAGCTTTCACCCCCTTCGTGTCTTCTAACTAGTGCATAGAGATCACAAATGTGCTCAAATCCCACCTGTTTGCGTAGCCTGCAGCTGTAAGGGTGATATGTAGAGCACCCTGCCCTCTTCTGTGGCTCCTACCAGTGCTCCTCTTGTGTTCCTAACGTACACTCTTTTCCCTGGCATTCTCTTGCTACTTACATGAGGGTGGTAAGAACAACTCTGTGAGTCATTGAATCATTCAAAACTTTTATATTTATCTCTCTGGACTGAGTAAGTCAATTCCTGGATGTGTTTAACTGGGAACTAACGTGTTTGATTGTAAGTGGGAAGGTTCTGTCCAAGTTGGGTTTACGGATCATTTATGAATATAGCCTTGCGTAATTTCTGGTATCTGTATGTTTCTTTTACAGTCTTACATTGAATACATACGAGGTTTGCCAATTACTGCACACCCTGAAGTGTTTGGGCTTCATGAAAATGCAGACATCACCAAGGATAACCAGGAGACTAACCAGCTCTTCCACGGAGTGCTCCTGACTTTGCCTAGAGAAGCAGGGGGAGGTGGGAAGTCCCCTCAGGTAACGATAAACCCTCACTTTGGAAAGGTGCCTTTTTGTGCTATGCCCAAGGTCTCAGAGTAATCCAGCACCTCTCGCCACATGGCTGTGGCACCGGGAGATGTGAACGTCCCTGTACAGAAGCAGACAGACTTGGCACGGGAGAACCTCTCTCTCATTGCTGGGGTATTCATATGGTCTTCACATTATTTTCCCCGTGCTGCTTGCTGTGTCTTTTCCTTCACTGTGCCAGTAGTAGGATTCTGCTTGGCTGCCCTGCTGCCTGTTTCCTTAGAAACTAAAATCGTTTTGCACGTTAAACTGAAATGACAACAAATTTAAAGCTCCTGAGAATGGAAAAGGAGTGAGCAGGCCCCTGCAGAAACAGGATGATGCATGAAGAGAGTAGGAGCGTGCAAGCAGCATTTCCTTAGGAAAATGGACTCATACAGAAAAAATACAAAATCTGCAGCGGCTGTGGAATTTATTGAAGAAAAATTGTTGGAAAAAATGGAAATGCCTTATTCACTGCCAACTTGTGATTTCAGGAAACCGTTGAAGAATTAGCACAGGACATCCTGTCCAAATTACCGAGTGGATTTGATATGGAAGAGGTTATGAAGGCCTACCCAGTGCTTTATGAAGAGTCCATGAATACAGTTCTCAGGCAGGAACTAATTCGATTTAACAGGTACGGCTCAGTGTTTTGTGTAGCGCTACTACCACTGAAATACGCTCGTGCTCATCGGTGTTAGCCACTCGCAAGCCTTACAGAGTTTACAATAAATTGTTAACAGGATAGATTCTGCTTTGGAGGAGCCCTTTCAAAAGACTTGAAAGCTGCAGCTGACCACCTGAATATAGAACTAGTACCTATACTCTTGGAGCGTGAACTTAAATCAGATTTGAGTTTGTTGGGTTGAGTTGGGGCAGCCTGCTTTATTCTTCTGAAGTCATACCCAGGCCCCAGGATTCACAGCACACTGTCTTCATTAGTGTGACAATCTTTAAAGCTCCTGTCACTTGATTTCCCTTGTTCCGAGTGGGATTTTTCACTGTCTTTCATTTCTCTGTGGATGGTTTTTTTGTTTGTTTGTTTGTTTGCTTTTCCAAACTTAAGTAAGAGTTTTGATATCTACAGGTGAGAGAAGGAATTTCTGACAGGACATTTACTGGCTTTGATCAGCCCTTTGTTCAAGATGGACTCAGAGCAATTTAGTGGGAGTGTAAGAAGTAAATAATGAGATGACAATTTCTTTGTTGTATCTGCAGGCTTACTGAAGTTGTTCGGAGCAGCCTCATAAATTTACGCAAAGCCATTAAAGGCCAAGTGTTGATGTCATCGGAACTTGAAGAGATTTTCAACAGCATGCTCATGGGGAAAGTACCATCGATGTGGGATGCCAAATCCTATCCGTCACTGAAGCCACTGGGAAGTTACGTGTCTGATCTCCTCTGTCGTTTGGTCTTCTTCCAGGTATGCTAAAGTGAAACTGACAGCTCTAAGGACTTGGCAGTTGAAAGCTGAATGGGTAAAATGTGTATGGGTCCTGTCCTCGCTCAGCAGTTCCCTTATAGCTCCAAATTGTGAACTACATGCGCATATTTATGATCAACTATACACTGTGTTAATAGCACTGGAATTAGAATCATGGAATTATTTGGGTTGGAAAGGACCTCTAAAGCCCATCTAGTCCAACCCCCCTGCAGGGAGCAGGGACATCCCCAACTAGAGCAGGTTGCTCAGAGCCTTGTCGAGCCTCACTTTGAATGTCTCCAGGGATGGGGCCTCAACTGCCTCCCTGGGCAACCTGTTCCAGTGTTCCACCACCCTCATCATAAAGAACTTGTTCCTAACATCCAATCTCAATCTACTCTAATTAGCTGGGCAATTGCTCGGCAGTGCGAGTTGCGAGTACGATCCTGTGGTGCTAATCCAGTGCTGCATTTGGTAGTTTCCATTCTTCCACTTCTAGAAGATGCATTTTCCTTTGCGTTGCTGTCTTAAGGACTTCTCCGCCCAAAGGACACTGACCCAGGAGTGAGGATGCTTTAGAAGCAGTGCAGAAAAGGCGCTATTAGATTTTATATATGATGACTGTAAATCTCGTTCAAGTCTAAGAAAAAGAGACACTGCTTCTGTGCCCTTTTTAAACAAGCCATTTCATTCCTTACTCACCTTCCCATTATTTCCCTTGCGTTCTTAGTGCTCTCTTTAAATTATTTCTAATTGCCGGTGTACCTTAAATAGCCGAGGTACTGAGATGTAGTGGAACCCCATACAGGGCAGGGGAGGAGAAAGCTCAAAAGTGCCCTTGTGGTGGTTGAAGATATTATGTTAAAAAATTTGGCCCTTTTTCATAGAATCACAGAATGGTTTGGGTTGGAAGGAACCTTAAAGCTCATCTCATTTCAAATCCCCAGCCACGGGCACGGACACCTCCCACAGAGCAGGGTGCTCAGAGCCCCGTCCAGCCTGACCATTTGTGTTAGGGGATTGGTGCCTACAAAAGAAGGTACATTGATAAAAATGTCCAAATTCAAACGACGCTACTTTCTGCAATGTCTTTTTCTGTAGCACTGAGTTTGGGTTGGTTGAGAATGAATGGTTATTTTTGTCATCGTCATAAAATAAGTGACTTGCGTGGGTGGTTGTCTTAGAAAAATATAGAACTAATGGTAATATCCAGAAGGTCCCATCAACGTCTCGATTTCATTGTGCTGTTTGAGTATAGCTGAAGAGAAATCCCTTTGCTGCTGAATTCGCACAAATGTATTATTTCTTACATTTGGGCTTTTTTTCCTCATATTCAGGATTGGGTCATCAATGGGCCACCCACAGTCTTTTGGCTCTCTGGATTCTTCTTCACTCAGTCTTTTTTGACCGGTGTTTTACAAAACTATGCCAGAAAATACACCATCCCCATTGACCATATTGGATTTGAATTTGAGGTAAGAAAATGCAAGGAAATGTTGTTTTTCTCAAACAGCTTGAAACCCATTCTGGGGCAGCAGGGAATAGAGTTTTTGAATGAAAAGAGAATTTCTTTAAAGGAACAATTTCAGACTATCACTTGGAGAATTCAATATCCTCCAGGTAAAATCAAGCAATGGTTTAATCATTCCAGGTGATGAAACAGGAGCACACAATGGAGAAAATGCCCGAAGATGGGGCTTATGTGAGAGGCCTTTTTTTGGAAGGCGCACGATGGGATAGAGAATCCTCCCTAATCGGAGAATCACTTCCAAAAATCCTGTATGATTCTTTGCCCATCATTTGGCTGAAACCTGGAGAAAGTTCGAAATTTCTTCACATGAACATCTATTCATGTCCTGTATACAAGACAAGTGCAAGAAGAGGTGTCTTATCCACTACTGGCCATTCCACCAACTACGTTCTCTCGATTGAGCTCCCTTCAGACAAGCCCCAGAAACACTGGATAAACCGAGGCGTGGCAGCGCTGTGCCAGTTAGATGACTGAGAGTTGACTGTAGAGTATGCAAATTACAACACTTCCATTTCGTTATTAAAAGACACATTTTATTCCACAATGGCTGCAATTTTATTATTTTTATTTATATATATATATATATATATATCGGGATTTCCTGGTGACTTCAAAGCAGCTCCCAAATTCTTTTGGTTTTTAGTCATTATCAGCCAGTGAGTGAGTGAAAATAGAACACAGAAAAAAATAGAAACAAACAGAACTTATTCCGGAGGCCTGGGCTTTACTCTGCAATAGGTCAGAATGAACAGAACTCCCATCCAACCGTGTGCCTCCCTCAGGATTGCAAATCTTCTGAAATCTAATATTACCACCGAGCTGCTATCACAGGGCTTGCTTTGGTTTGGTTCGTTTTTTCAGTAAAATTGGGCCCAAAGGGTTTGCTGCTGATTTGACTGGGAAACTGATCCACAGCTCTCACGAGGAAGACTCGATGGATTTGCCTACCGCTTCTGTGCCCCAGGAGTACGTAGGGCAAGGAGGGAGGAGGTGACAATAGCCTGTTGTCGATGTGTAAAACCAATCCTAAGCTAGAAAGAACTGTGATAGAACTTAAGTAACTGATGCTCCTTGAAGATGTGCCTCAGAATTTCCATTGAAAACTAGCCAGCACATGCACTGGGAGGGAGCCTGCCCTTTCTCAGAGCAGAGTGCTTGGCTCATAATTTAAAAGCTTTTATTATTCCAGTATCATTTCCCTCCATATCCCAGGTGCCTGATAAACGAGCTGTTTCCTTCCTCCTATGCTCTCATTTTACTTCCTTGTTTTGCCTTCTTCCATCCTGGACTAATAACCACCTGGAATTTTGTATTTGTTTAAAGCCCTTTCATCAGAGACGCTCAAAGTAGCTTGCAAACATTAATTAAAATTAAAGCAGCCCGAACATCTTCAAAGAGCTGCGCAGTCATTAACTAATCCCCACAGCATGCCAAGAGGTGCTAAGATGAATCATTAGGCTCCCTGTATTCACAGGGCAAGAGACACACAAAGATCAAGGCAAACATTTAAAAAACAACCCACCGTAGAAACATCCACACATTTGAGGTCTTGTATTTTTTTTTTCATTGCTCAAATGGCAGCATTTTAATGACTTGCTGGAGGCCTCGCAAAGGCAGAGCTGCAGCTTTAAGTCGGCAGTTCCCTGTATCCTGCTGCAGTCGTTAAGCGATGCTGCTGCAATTCGTTAAGATGTGGGGTTCCTGGCATGGGAGTTGATCTGTGGTGGCGTGCTTAGCTGTTAGAGGTGAAAGCAGCGCTCGTTAGTGATTTATTAACTCTGATATTGAATTCATAAAATGGCAACTGTTAAGAATTATGACCTACGGGTGAGCAAGAAGTGTTGCAGGTACGTTGGCCGGTGCTGCTCTCCACAAGGTCACACCCACACCCACACCCACACATACACACCGGTAACTAGTGCATGTGCCATACGTACCCCCTCAGCGCCTCATTAACAGCGTGGTGTGCGGGCATTTGGTGCATCGTTATTGTTACGTGGTGACCAGGGCAAGGATGTCAGGCCAGGACACTCAGTGGATGTTTGTTTTAACCGAGGGGACAGAGGTGTGCAAATGTTTCGACTTACGGCTAGGAAGAAACTCCTGTTGTTTAACAAGGACTTGTAGTGACAGGACAAGGGGTGATGGTTTCAAGCTGGAAGAGGGGAGGTTTAGATTAGATATTAGGAGTAAATTCTGCACAGTGAGGGCGGTGAGACACCGGCCCAGGGAAGCTGTGGATGCTCCATCCCTGGAAGTGTTCAAGGCCAGAATGGACGGGGCTCTGAGCAACCTGCTCTAGTGGGAGGTGTCCCTGCCCATGGCAGGGGCGTTGGAATGAGATGAGCTTTGAGGTCCCTTCCAACCCACTATGGATCTATGAATCGAGACTAAATGATATTTGGCGCCTCTAGCAAAAACAAAACTCATTTATGGATGTTACAGTGCAGTCATCCCAACTGACAACCATTTTTGAGAAGAGAATCATATTTCAGGAGATCTAGACATTAATTCAAATTGGTCCTTTCAAAAATTGTCTTGGGCTTTGTAAGAGCAACACGGATACTTTGTACTTTTCACAGAGCTAAAATTAACTGACATTTACTACATATGCAGAAAAATACTGTGGCAATTACCGTATTTTTGACTATCTGCATGTAATTGTTGTTGATATTGCCATCTACAATTCAGATCACTAATGAGGGCACTGTGGCGTCAGAAATAACAAACCAGTCCTGAGCCTCCTCTCCTGGGAGCTTTGCATAGCGAGCAGCTGGGATCTGCTGTGATCCTTCCCTGGGGGCTGATCCCTTCTCTTGCTGCTTTCGGAAGGATCTTTCTAGTTAGCTTTGAGCTTGCGTGTGTCGGTGAGCAGTGACAGCTTGCCTGGCACTGCTGAGAGGGAAGCTGGGGCGACACTGGAGGGATCGTTCTTGAAACACTAACATGAAGAGAAGCTGCAATTTGATGACTGAGTTTCTCCTTCCTTCAGTTATTGCTAGTTGTGCAAACACGGTCCTCTAAATTAAACCATTTCAAATGAAAAGCCAGGCTCACTAGTGTATGCTAGTGTTGTAGTGTAGAGCCGGACAGCAAGCTAAATTACATTTAATAGAGATAAATTACTTTTAAACTGTTGGAAAAGACTATGAGATGCAGTTGTGGTACCTGTAAATTTATGGTGGCTTTGCTACTACGTTGTGTACTACGTTGTTACTGTGTTGATTTGCTAAATGCTTCTTCCATGTTCGTCTTTAGATTTGAGATGAAGGCATCGCTTAGAATGTAACTAAGGATGTATTGCAAGCTTTTGTAGATGTGACCAAAACACACAGAGAAGAGAGACTGTGGAACCTCCTTCTCTGGAGATGTTCAAAACCTGCCTCGACACGTTCCTGTGTGACCTGATCCAGGTGATCCTGCTCTGGCAGGGGGTTGGATTAGGTGATCTCTGGAGGTCCCTTCCAACCACGAACATTCTGCGATTCTGTACAAGAAGGGTTCACGGATCTTCACCAGGGGTCAGGCATAGCTGAGCTGCTTTAGTTGATGCAACTGAAGCACGCGATTCCCTGGCTGCTCTTCCCTTCCAAGGAGAAGGAAGCGAATTTACTATTGAGGGATATTGGTCTTGGAGGTATTTTTCTGTGGTTCGTTGAAATGAGTTTCCTAACCTTATTTCCCGAGCATTGTCTAGACCTTCCCACAGAATGATAAGCTGGCTAAACGTTAAAATTCACAACCTTTCTTGGCTTGAGAGGCATTAAGAAAAGAAAAAAAAAAGGCAACTCAGCTGTAAACTGACAGGGCATGATAAAAATTTGAACAATTGTTGTACAAGTGAAGTACCTTCTAATACTAGTATTGGAATTTTTGGCTTTACAGGTTTAGTATTTCCATTTCTTAATTAGAAGCTCTCATTAAACAAACCACAAAAAGCACCTGTAATTACTTCCAATCATAGATTCACAGCCTTGCTAATAGCTCAAAGCAGATAGAAAAAAATTCAGTATACAGACATTGCGAAACAAGAGGGATTATTTTTTTCCTTAGAAATAGCGGATTTTCAGCCAGGGATGCTGTAGGACAGGTGCGGTTAGTGCATTTTCTTAGGAGCTTGAAACCTTTCTCTTATCTGTACAAAGACCTATTTTAGCAACGGCAAGTGTTCTCTCTGTTGATTTGAAAACTCCTGGGCTATTAAAGGGAAAACGGACCATGAAAAAGCAAAAGACAACACAAAGGCCACAAATTTTTCTGCTTAGAAGTTACTCTAAGCCAGAATGTTCCACCTAATAGCATTAGAAGGATTAGTGAAAGGTGCAGGCCTCTCCTGTAGCTGGTGTTCTTGAAACATAAAGGTACGATCAAATAAGTGATCGTTCTGGCTGTGGATAAAAGAGGGGTGTTCCTGACATACCCAATAGAGCCCAAGAGTGATCTCTTGGTTGCCGAATTTTCTCCAGATCGAAAAGAGATTACAAGAACAAACTTGTGTCAGTAGGATGCTAGATCAGAGAACCTAATCCGTCTTAACCTGTTTCAGTTCTCTGATACTTCCCTCGCAATCGGTTTGGTCACTGCTGCAACTTGAGCGTTTCCTCACCCCTAGACAAGATTGAGGGGGGACATTCAGTGAGCAGGGGCCGAGTCCCTCTTCTGAAATCCTTGTGTGCGTGCCAACGTCAGGGTTACGTTTGGTTTTGTAAGCGCATAGCTTCAGGTTTTACAGCCTAATGATGGACTAAGGGTCAGGATTTCCAGAGGTGGTGCTATTTAGATATTAAAGGCTAGAGACCGTGTTGACAAATTACTATTGCGCTGCCCACTGCTTAGCGGCAGGAGACTTCGTGCAACCGACTCAGGGTTTGTGTTTCTAAAGAATAGAAAATTAATGTCATTTTCTTCCACAAAATTCTTCTAAAGCGTGTCCTGACTAGTGTGATAAATTGGGAAGAGACAGGGGAAGAGGACTAAGAGAAAGTTAAGGAAGCGCAGGACAGAGTGTACACGGACGGGTTGAATCCAGGACATGACGAACTCTTGAGAACTCAGAGGCGTTTCAGGACAGCATCTTTTTGCAAGTAAAATCAATGTGTAGGAATGACAAATTGCTCCATGGCTGGGATACTTCTTGACAGAAGTCTGGACTTTGGAACTGAATACAGTGCGTACCAGTTGAGACATCTGCCAACCCGCTGGACTGAGCTGCAGATGGAATTTTTTTAATGAAACTCCCTCAAAATGGTAGTTTACCCGTTTGACCTCCAAAAAACAAAGGACTCTATTTAAGGCAGATTCTTTTTTTCATACAGAGTTTAACTTAAGCTGTAAGAGAAGGGTTTTGCTCTCCAGACTGGATGAAAAAGCTGCTCTAGTCCTTCCTTTCACTGGACAGCCTGAGGTTTGAACAAATTTCAGTCTTTGCTTTCTTGGTGCTGGAACATAATGAGGATCAGACGCTAGTTAATAATTTCTCGTACACTTATTTTGAAAAATTAATGGGTTTTTTTAGCATTTTAAAGCATCTCAAATAATGTGATGCTGTTGCTGCAGTTCAACTTACTGGCTTTTCAGTTAAGCAAGTGGATTCGCATTTGAGATACTTATGGGTCCCTGAGCCTTTTAAAGATCGCTTCTTTATATTTCCCTTCAGAGATAAACCCTAACTCATGCCATTATTTCAGTTCGGTGTAAATCTTTTGTCTTTTTAAGGAGATTCTTTTGAAATAATTTACATCTTGCTGTATGTGCTTGGGAGAGAGCTGTGCCTGTAACCCAGAGGGGAAATTGAGACTGCTCATTTACACAGAGACCTTTGGTCACCTGATGAGCCATGACATCAGCGCCTTCATTAGCCACCTGAATTTTCACAATTAAAACGCTTCAATCGCTAGTTCAAGGACAAGGATGAGCCTAAGCTGCCATTCAAAAGCCTTGTCTCTGCACAGTTTGGTTTGGCCCCGTGGATGCATCTCTACTGGTGTTATCAGAAGGAGGACAGGAGAAGCCTGTGTTTGGCCCTGTTTCCGTGAAGGACTAAGCAGCGCGTATAATAGTGTTGATTTTTACTGCCTTCATTCCATCCCTTTTCCTAGGCTTGGGTTGTGTCTTTTCCTGGCAGCAGTCAGTTTGGAAAGCTCCCACTGACAGGCAGAACAATGGCATTTGACATGGTACTTCCCACGCGAGGCATTCCCAGGAAATAATGATGTGGGAATAGCTACCTTGGTGGACTGGAGCCATAAAGGATAGTAAGAAATTGGGCGAGCCGGTACCTGTCACGCTGACTCACTCTTCTCATTGTTTCCTTGAAATTTCTCATCACCTCGTATTTTATTTCGCACTTACAAGTACATTCGTGGGGCAGGATCTGCCATTCAGTTCTGCACGTGACCACTTTGAAATTATTTTTAAGGTAGACAAGAATTGTCTCTGTTGGGGCTTGGAGAGTTTACGATGAGTTGGAAAGCTCAGAAAATGAGATTTCCTTGGTTTTGCCCACTTTGATAGGAAATATTAGGATCTTGGAGATCCTTTCCAACCTTAATGACTCTCTGATTCTAATACACACTGCATTTTTTCAACTTGGCTTTTCTGCCCCCATTAACTTCTGGCTGAAATGGGTTGGTGCTTACACCCCCTGTCCTGGAGCAGCTGTGTGCTGTGATTAGTCTGCCAGCACAGTGTGGCTCTTGTCCACAGCTTGGGACTTGCAGGCTGAAGGACAGAAGGCTCCCCTAACTTTCCTCAAGAGGATTTGTAAATAGCCTGGTAAAGCCAGAAGACTGCAAAGGGGCCGAAATGATTGGTGGCCAGTAAGGGTGAAATGAATTTCATTTTGCTTTCATTCATCAGGCACCTGTGGAACACAAATAGCCCTCAAACTTCAGAGACCGAAGAGGTAATTGTAGATACTTCCTTTTAATGAAGTTAGGGTTCTGTCTGCGGTGTGAGAGCTGAAAGCTAAATTGTGGAGAAAGCCCGTGCTCATTATGTCGAAAAGGTAACCACGTAAAAACGCAGTGACGACACCTAAAGCATCTTAAGCTTCCTCCCCTAGTGATACCCTGAAGGGTGAGTTTTCTGCCAGTCCATCCATGGGAACCTGAGGAACCCACCACTGGAATGCTTGATCCTGAGTTGGGTAAGGGCATTCCTAACTGTGCAGCTCACATCCGCACCCTCTCCAAAGGAAGGGGAGGGAAAAAAGCTGACATAGAGGCTCTAGGCCACTCCTCTGCAGTTAGGAAAAAGGCAAGAGGAATGGTGGCACCTCTGCTGCAGCTTTGCTGCTGTCTGTTTAGAAAGAACACTTCATCATAAGGACACTGGGAAACTGGAATGTTTCTCCAGGGCTAACAGGCAGAGTAGGGACAAGTGCAGCTGCACGGTGCAGTCGCTGTGGCGCCACTTGCGTTCGGAAGCTCTGGAGGCCTGTGGCTACTTGGTTCTCCTGGACTTCCTTGATTTTTTGCTGGCTCTTACACAAGGCACCGCCTTGAATCGCAGCTGAGCATATATAATCCTCGAACCACTAGAGAACCCTGTTATAGATCAACAGTGTTTGGAAACACACTGTCATTTGTCCTGATGTCAAAGTAATCTTGGTATCACAGCTCACTCTTTGAGAGGTTTTACTTTATTGATGAGTCGGTGGTTGAAACATAATAAATACTAGACCAACCTTATCCATCCTGTGCAATGTCCCAATGAGCTTCTTGGCCTCAGGAAGTGTGTGAGCAGGTGACCAAAACAGCTTCATGCCCAGTTGTGCATACAACTCACCGGGATTGCAGTCCACAGTTTAAATGCTGCGATTACACATCACAGCTTGAAATGATGGGTTATGAAACTTCATCATGGGATTTCAGGTATATTGGCTTAGAAATCTTCCTTAACTTCTCCTGGTGTCGCAATGTGCGGCCATGTTTATGGGCAAGACCCATAGGAGGCAGATGGATCTGGAAAAGAAAATCCCTCCAGTTAGGTGCATATTCATAGAATCTTAGAATAGTTTGGGTTGGAAGGGACCTCAGAAGCTCATCCAGTCCAACCTCCCTGCAGGGAGCAGGGACATCCCCAACTAGAGCACGTTGCTCAGAGCCTCCTCAAGCCTCACTTTGAATGTCTCCAGGGATGGGGCCTCAACTCCCTCCCTGGGCAACCTGTTCCAGTGTTCCACCACTCTCATGGGAAAGAACTTGTTCCTAACATCCAATCTAAATCTACCCTTCTCTAATTTAAAACCATTGCCCCTTGTCCTTTCACTACAGGCCTTTGTAACCAGCCCCTCTCCAGCATTCTCACAGGTCTCCTTCAGGTAGTGGATGGTCACTGTTAAGTCTCTCCAGAGCCTTCTCTTCTCCATGGTAAGAAGCTACAAGGAAAAGGAGGCCTATATCCAGACTCGGTTTCACTGAGTTGTGCTTTGGAAAGGGCAACTGTGGCATCTCAATCCTGATCATTCCATTTCTAGAAGGAGCTCTCTGAGGAGTGATTGGTGGTGTAACTTTCAGGCCCTAAATTCTGTGTTTATTAAACCCCCATATACTTGAGGCTTTAGTAACCTTGTTTTGTTTCGTAACGTTGATATCAGACTGCAGTGATAAAATACTTGTTGGAATAGGACTGCTGACAATGTTCTAGGAGAGTAAGACCTAAAAATTCCTGAGTAGATGTCTTAAAGCTCTATGTGCTTTACTCATACCTACCAAAGAGAAGACGACCAGAGAAGAGAAGACTCTGGGGAGACCCGAGAACTGCCTTCCAATACCTGAAGGGAACCTACGGGAATGCCAGAGAGGGACTTTTCACAAGAGTGTCCAGTTATAGGACAAGGGGAAATGGTTTTAAACTGCAGGAGAATGGGTTTAGACTGGATCTTAGGAAGAAGTTCTTCAGTATGAGGGTGGCAAGACTCTGGAATTGATTGCCCAGAGAAGCTGTGGATGCTCATCCTTGGAGGTGTTGAAGGCCAGGTTGGATGGCGCCTTGAGCAACCTGGTCTAGTGGGAGACGTCCCTTCCAACCTAAGCCATTCTACGATTCTGTGCTTCTAACAAGGCACAGACTAACCCCAAAGAGTGTGTTCTGAAAGCCTGCTGCCTTACTGCCACGATTATACACACACCACATTAAAATGCACAATGTCATTGACTCTGCAAGCAGAAGGAGCACTAGGTGACAAGCTCTTCCTTTGACTGACAAAAGTCTTTGTGTTTCATAAAGCTGTTAGTGGGAGTCACGTAGCTGCATCCCCCCTGAGTGACTGAGAAACGTAGGCGTTAGCAGTCAGATGTTACTGTTGCCGAGGCTGCCATCCTGTAATGGAGCTGTTTAGGTGCAAATAGTAGTAAAAGCACTGACTCAAGCAGCGACAAGAAATTTCTAGAATCTGAAAGATCATCCCCTTCGTCTGAGTGAGCTGATCTAGGACTGATCTAATCCTTCAGCATTTTGAAGCTGCTGCAGAGTGCACATTGTAAGGCCGTTTCTAGGAGTGCTGTTTGGCAGGTGTGTGTCATTGTTCTGTACGCTGGAGAAAGAGAAAGCTGCATGTGGTGAAACACATGCTAACAGTGACCATATTCTAGACAAGACTCTCATGAAGAGAATTTAATTTTGACCATGAGTGCCTTGAGAAGGAAGTATAGATGTGAAAATATAAACTAATCAACAGGAGGGGAGAGGCAACCTCTCTGGAAGGTGGTACAAGGTACTACTGGCAGAAGCAACTGGGCAGTGAGGAAACTCCATCGAATGGTGCAATAGGAGACACTGCTGCAACTTCCAACATTTCGGTCGTCTTAGAGGTGTTCTGCTCTAGGAACAGGGGAAAAGAAGCAGCAACGCAGGCAGGTGTTTTGTAAGACCTGGTTTATGACCAGGAGAACAGTTACCAGGAATGTCGGCTATGAAAATTATTGTATCTATGGCAGATGTAATTAAGTATTTTTATTCTCTCATTGAAAGATGAATGGATTTGATTCCGTTACCATCTTTTTCCTACGGTCATTGCTCGGACAAGATGGTGTAAATACTCATAGACCTTGGGAGTCTAGCCCATGCCTCTCCATTTCGGCTTCGACTCCTTATTTTTAGAAGAAATTAGCCAATTTACAGTGAAATAAGATAGATGGAGAACATTTCAATATACACATGGCTTATCTGGCACTGATTTAGCGTAGCATTTAAATAGTGGCTTATCTAAAAACACAGCGTGGCGACAGTGATGTGAACTTTGGGTTTCATTGTCCAGCGAGAGCTAAATGGGTAAAGCTGAAGACTTTGTGACTAGATGTATACTCACAGGCCTCGGGTAGGGGATGTTGTAGTGAAGTCCGATTTCTATTCTTGCTTCGCATTCTTCTATACACTGCTTAATCACCTTGGGATCTGTGACCTAAGATCATGCAAATGTTTGCACAAGTACAGCAATTAACAACTGGAAGCTCAAGCGCAAATGATGCACGGCCACGTGACTTTCTTTAGCTTTTTTTGGCAATCCCAAGGATCCAGTGATTGACTTTTTCCCATCCATAAAAGGTAACATTAGCGTTTGCCTTGACTCGACAGTTCTGGGCTTGATGATGCTGGATATTAAGGCCCAGAGGCTGTCACAACCAAAGCTACAGAAGGAGCTTTTTACCCAAATATGGTATTTTTCTCTCTAAAAAGACAATACGCATGTAAACTACTAATACGTCCACAAAAAAACCCTACTACTAATCCATCCAAGAAAAAAACCTACTACTAATACATCCATGGAAAAAACCACACTCACCCATTCATCACTCTGCCAGGTAGCTAGAGGAGAAAGGGAAGAGACTCCTTGGGATATATTCAGTTATCGTCCTAGCCAGAAACTCCCTTTGAAGTCAGAAATGTGGTGAAAATTGCAACTCAAATTAATTTTTTGATTTTGCGTTACTTCAATTTAGTTCCAGACCAAAAGGGGCATAAGTATTGTGAACTTGAATTACAAAAAGGACCTTTGATTACCATGGAGTCTGCACTCCCCCTTTCAAAAGGGGTTTGAAATTTCTTCTTTGGGAAAAAACCCAAAGTGCTGCTTTTTTAAAAGAAGTGCCAGTAATTGCTGATTTGAAAGGACAAAAAGCAGTGTAAGAAGCTGCTGAGCTCTGTTTGCCGTTGCATGGGTAATGATACACTTAGCTGGCTTTCTAAAAGATCAAAAGCTGCTTCAATTACATAGGCAGCATCTTTGGAGTTTAATTTTTTCTTGGCATTTTTTCAGTGAAAGCTCTAAACCTTTTAGACTTCCACAGTAGTTAGTGAAGAGCTGAAATGCTTTGAGTTTTCTTATTGCCATGTCAGGGGTGAAATGTAAACTGTACCTGTAACGCATCAGCGTTTGAAGGGAAATGAAAGTTGGGGAAATTAAGTTTAATGTTCCAATCTTAGCATCCAATCAGTGAGTGCAAAGAGCAAGAGAGGAATCATTCAGGAAGTCAGAACTGGAAGGACACTCACGTTTTTGTTTTTTCGGAACAATGTCTTGGCTTCATTTTTGATGTACTCTTTCTCTTTAATAGTTTCTTCTATCTGTCCTGATGCCGATTGCCATTTTTTGGCTATTCGGAATATCTTGCGGTAAAGGCCAAGAACTTCTTGTCGAGTAACTGGTGTCATCTAAAAAAAGCAACACAAGCCCCCAAACGTACACATTACCACTTGAGCTGCTAAAAGGCCAGCAAGCAGGAGGCTTTTTCATGCAATGGTATTAGCTGAAAAATATTGCCCCTCTCGAAAGATACGCTAAGCTCTATGAAAAACCTGCAGTAGCTGTAAGCAGTAAAGAGCTGTTGAAAGTTGAGGACCCATTCCAGCAAAGTGTTTCTCCTGATACTTAAATCTCTCTCCATTCAAACGAGTTGAGCTCTTTCTTAAAGTTAAGCCCTTGCTTTAGCGCTCTGCTGAATCACAAGCCCGGTACAAGAATGCCCAGGTTGTGTTTCGCTACTGTTTTGCAACAGACGTTGGGCAAGGCACCGAAACTCTGAGCGTCCCCCTTCCTGCAAAATTGCCATACCAGCACTGAGCCTATCTTTGCCTGGCATCTTAAAATCTGTGAGGAAAATACAGGATAAAACCACCACGACA
>WEIS01094190.1:0-12423 GCA_013389965.1 Todus mexicanus
TAAAAAGTCTGTCCCCATCTTCCAAGGCAAAGGCAGAAGGAAGGGAGATAAATCTCTCGATATTTGAATGAGAGCATCTTGCATTATGTTGTCCTAGCTTTTCTTCATGGACCTTCCTACAACTGCGGGAACTACCTAGGAAGTTCTTCATGGAACTTCCTACAACCTACCTGAAAGTAAAAAGCAAACCACATATTCATTCCAGGTAAAGGTAATTTATCTTACACAAGGATCGACAAATGATGTACTCTGACATTACCACTGTCAAGTTAAAACAGTCTGGAGCCAAGATTTCATACAGCATGCTGAAGAAGTAAAATAATGCACAAAGAATAATCATACACGCATCAGATCAGAAAGGTTTTATTTGACATCTTTTTATGCTTTGTAACTAGTGGCAACCAGTTCCTGTTGGTATATTCAGTACTTATTGAAAGTTAAAGAGTCTAAAAAAATGATAGTACTTACTTGTGTGGTTCTGATACGTCTCTATAAAATGTAAGCAGCGTATCGCTTTATTCTTTGCCTAGGGAATAAAAGAAGAAAACATTTTTTCTTGATTTTTTCTCCAAAGTATTTGAAATTTATTCCGTGAACTAGTCAGAAAAAAAAGGCAAAACAGAAAACGTAGAAAAAACAGGTTTGCCACACCATTTACTTTGTGGAAATAAAAAGTACTGCTTCCTCCTAACAGATTCAATATTTAAAAAAGATTTTTCAATACAGCAATAACTTTACCAAACTTTTTGTATTTTAGCATTGCTACTTTCATAGCTTAGTTGAGCATTATAACAAAAACGAGACTAATGCACATGGACAAGTAACATTTTTAAGTCTAATGGTGCCTTAACAAGGTCATTTTGCTAACTGTAAAGGCAGATTTTGTCCAATATTGATATGGGAAACAAGTGACCAAGGGGGGAAAGGTAAAAGGTAAAGGAAGTAGAAAGAAAATAAAGTGCATTAACGGAATCTCACTGCAGGGCAACACCACTACGTTGTTCAAACAGCAGCAAAACTGGTGAAGGGTCTAGAGAACAAGTGTTATGAGGAGCGGCTGAGGGAACTGTGGTTGTTTTTCAGCCTGGAGAAAAGGAAGCTCAGGAGAGACCTCAATGCTCCCTTCAATTACCTGAAAGGATGCTGTAGTGAGGTGGGGGGTTGGTCTCTTCTTCCATGTAGCAAGTGATAGGACAAGAGGAAATGGCCTGAAGTTGTGCCAGGAGAGGTTTAAGTTGGACATTGGGAAAAATATCTTCACAGAAAGGGTTATCAATCAAACAGCCCTAGAAAAGGCTGCCCACGGAAATGGCTGGAGGTATTTAAAAGATGTGTAAGTGTGGACTTATCAGTGTTAGGTTAATGGTTGGACTCAATGATCTCAAAGGTCTTTTCCAACCAAAGTGATTCTGTGATTATTTGTACCAAGAAAGACAAATTATGTACGTGGTCTGTCTTCTTTGCATAGACTAAAAAAGTCACTGATTATTAAAAAGAAAATAGTGTAGGTATGAATTATTTGTGCTTGTCATCATGCAACAAATAATGCAATCAACATACTTTCCGTAAAGCATTCATCCTGTCACCTGCTTTCCCCAGCGCAAAACCTGCAAGACAGAAAAGAGTAATTTTATTACTGAGAAATAGATGAGGCAGAACCTTCAGAAAGCAAGGGGAAAAACCCAGAAAACTTTAAAATAGGGTTTAGTATCTGTTATTTCCACTCCACTGCACAGATTGTACTCAGAAAATGGTGCAGAGAAAACCACAGAAACCATGGAAAGCAACCGTTAGGAGTTACGAATACCTAGCAATTGGATGCCAGTTGCTTGCTGTCACATGAAAACAAATAAGGTTTAAGTTATTTCTTTTGTGTATTTGTCCAAAGTTGTTCCAAACAGTTGAATAGAGGTGATTGCTTCAGCCAAAAAACCCCTTCAGTCTTCTGTTTAAAAAGAAACAAGTGAATGAAGACAAAAAAAAAAAAAAGCTGATGCAGGTATATCAGCTACATCTGTATAAAGAGCAGCTCCAAGACACTATACATAAATTTTCCTCCCTTCCAAAAGGCAATTAAAATTCAGCTTGAGGAACACATCTGGACTTGAATCTTTCACATAAATGAAGTTCTGAAAAGCTATAGTTGACTAGAAATAGTTGTCTTATTAAAGCTCCCATAAATATTCCATCATCAGAGATTCGTCTCATAGTAAAAAGAGAGTATTTATATCCAAAAGGTGGATGGTCTGCAGATTTTTCTCTAGAGTCATGCAGAAATGCAATTCCCTGTACTCTGTCACCAATATGACACATGCCATATACATGCCTCTGACAGAGGCAGGAATTCTCTATCATTTGGATTACATTATTTGGATTATTTATTAAAAGTTATTAACTTCCAATTTTTTTTAGCTGATTGCTCTTCTAATTCCGCAAAGCTGTCTTCTAAGTCTATTTGAGGTCTAATGGGAATTTGAATGTACATTGGTTTGTATCCACAACAGAATGCATGAAAACTATCTCCTCATGGAGAAAAACTTAGCACATTCAAGGGTACTTCTGAAATAAAACTTAATCTGCAACAACAACAAAAAATAGTCTTTAAATCCTGGTATTTGAAATTTAAGGGAAAAACAAACGCTATTCCCTCAGTAACAAAACTGGAAACGTGAGCAACTCATTGCTGTACAGCGGCTGCACAGTGCCTCTGTGCTGACATCCAGGGCTGGTTAACCCAAGTTAGATACGACGCCGAGATGGTTTGATTGCTTCTAGAGACAGCGTGGTCACCATTACCCTGCACACGTGACTGTGCTTAGTGTTCCTTTACAAGGAAATCACAACTAAACTGAATGCCTCTGCCTGGTACTCTTTCTCCAGTCTTTGCTGAGAGAGAAGAGGTCTCTTTTCACAGCTCGTATTATAAGATCCTTCATAAGCTTAATGTTACTTTTGATTTGTCCTGTTTACTTTATGCTGTAGACATAATTTCTACTGTTAGACTTTACATTTCTTGCTGAAGAAATTGTTTTAAAGAGTCATGGAGAAAACTTACAAATGGGTCAAGCCACAGATCTCTGAAGTCGCTACGAGGCCAGACATAAAGGGCTTTACGTATCCTTTTTTCCTTAAAAGTATGAATATAGTATATGCAAGAAGCTCATAAAACGGATTCTTTTAGTCATTAATTTCGATAAAATAAGAAAGCTTCTTAAAGAGGCTAAATCAGAAGGAAATGTAGGGTCTTGTGATTCGACAAATTAGGGATTTCAAAATCAAGATACCAGCAGAGACTACCAATAAGCAAGTCCTTTTTAATTAGAAGCAGTAATAACTCCAAGGGACTAACCTAATACTTAGGGATAAGGAAAAAAAAAAAAAAANGGCATCCCGGGGTGTATTAGAAGGGGTGTGGCTAGCAGGTTGAGAGAGGTTCTCTTCTCCCTCTACTCTGCCCTGCTGAGACCACATCTGGAGTATTGTATTCAGTTCTGGGTCCCTCAGTTCAAGAAGGACACAGAACTGCTTGAGAGAGTCCAGTGCAGAGACACTGAGATGATTAAGGGCGTGGAACATCTTCCGTACGGGCAAAGGCTGAGGGAGTTGGCTATCTTTAGCTCGGAAAAGAGGAGACTGAGGGGTGACCTCATTAATATTTATAAATACGTAAAGGGCAAGTATTGGGACGATGGAGCCAGACTCTTCTCGATGGCACCCAGTGACATTACAAGGGGTAACGGGTGTAAACTAGAACACAGGAGGTTCCACTTGAATATTAAGAAGAACTTCTTTACAGGGTGACAGAGCCTGGCACAGGCTGCCCAGGGGGGTCCTGGAGTCTCCTTCTCTGGAGATGTTTAAAACCTGCCTGGACAAGTTCCTGTGCAACTTGATCTAGGTGATCCTACTCCAGCAGGGGGATTGGACTAGATGATCTTTCAAGGTCCCTTCCATTCCCTAACATTCTATGAATCTGTGAACTGCACTCTGCAGCTACGTGCCTAAAGATACGTGAAACAAATGCAGATATGCACGGCTGAATGCCTTCAGGCTTTGATTTTTCTAAAAATATAAACAACTACAGTAAAAACAAACAGTGTGTAAAGGAAAAATATGGATGATTCTTTCTGGTAGGATCTACCAGTGGTTAGTTCTATCACTCTAGAGTTGAGTAAAAAAGTGTTTTCACCACTGGATTACATATGCTTCAAAACTAATCATATATTACTACTTTTCCCACTTTCTTTTTTAATACAAAATAAAGTGTCCAGATGAATACAGTTGTAATCTGATTATAAAGCTTACTTTTAGAGATGAAACTCAAAATTCTTACAGGTATTTCAATATTGCCCAGTGGAAAAAAGGGCCATTTTTAAAGTATAAAAAGTCCATTTAAATCACCATGCTTTCTGAAGTCCCACTACTACAAACTGACTAATTTGGCATCTTTGACACATACCTGCAGCCCCTTTACCATTTCCAACAGCCACTAAGGCACGTATTGATTTTTTTCTGCCTTCCTTTGCCTTCATACAAAACACGTTTTTCACCTGAAGAAAAAACAAACGAACAATAAATGATCTTGTTATGGCACAATCCACCTGTTTTTTGTGTTTCTGCTATTTTATTTTATTTTATTTTAAGGAGAGTCAGTTTAACCAAAAGGAATTACAGGTCTGTGATGAAACCTTACAATAATTACTGTATTTGTCAATTGGAACCATCTACAGTGTGACATTAAATATGTAAATATGTATACATTTTAATCTACACCCAAGACACAGAAGTTACCTCAGAACAACTTCATTAAAATACCCCCTCTGTTGTGTTTAGCTGCACAACAGATAATGCTCTAATGCCGCCAGCTTCATGTGTGATTTCAATCGTGATGGAAAAACATGGAAAAAATTGAAAGCCACATTAATATTTCACTGCCCCCCTTGCATTTTAACGTATTTTAGAAGCACTCTGAGGAATTGCTCAAGGCATGTTGTTGCTTTACATGTTAAAACTTCGGATTGAAATCCACTTGCAGACTGCAGAAAGCAGCCTCATTACCGAGATGACAGCTGCTAAAAAGAAGACTTAATTTAAGAGAGGGTAGAAGAAAATGCTATTTCCTTCTTGGAACTACAAACGTTTACAAAAATGCTGCAAGAAATTCAAGCAGAGACACAAGAAAGCTATTGAGTTAGAAGTGGGGAGACACAATAATTGGCGAGACAGGTGGCTTTATGGCTAGCAAAATGTATATAATATATAAACTATGTAAAATATTACAGAAAATATATAATACTAAAAATATATAGACATAAAATAACACACTTGATATTGCTTGACTGCATTTATATCTGTGTCTCAGTCAAAAGATACAATTTACTTACCCTGATTTAGTTACCCTTACTTACCCTGATACATTTTTCCTCTCAAATGCATCAGGGTTTACTTTCTTGAAGCCTCAATAAGATTTCTATGTATTATAACAACAGGTAAATTAATCATGCATTGTTAATACATGAATTAAGCAGTGTTTCCCCCCTTTTCCCTATATGTAATTCTTCAGTAAACTGGTCTGGTTGTGCCATCATACATCTGAAAGTAGATTATTATCAAATACTTGGTTATGGCTTAAGCATTCTTACTGAAATTCATTCGCCCCCAGAAAAAAAAATAATAAAAATTTCCACTGACATCACTAGGTACAGATTAGGAATGAGTTCTGAAAAATTCCACCTTGCTTTCATGAAAATGAAAGATGCTGTTAAATTCAAAGTGCACATAAATTCTAGAGAGTACTTCAAAGAAATACTTGCATTGCTAATTGCATATTCCAAGCCATTTTTCTTTCTGCAATCTCATTGCTTAGAAGAACAAGGTAAAAAACCAAGCCCCCTAAGATGAAAGTGCCTGTGGAAATATACCATTTATAGAAAATGCAAAGTAATGATGAAAGAAAGAAAAGAGAGTAGAGTGATCTCTCCAGGAGCGTCATGCTATTAAAAAAAAAAGTTGGCAGGTGTATTGTCAAAAATAAAGGATGTGATGTTCGTAGAAGTCTCCACAAGAATTATTCTCCCTTTCCAGAAGGTGGCAATAAAGACATATGCAATGAGCTTCTCCAGAAGCCTTCCTAGAACTGCACTTGTCAGCTGTTTCTGAGCAGCTATGAAGGAAAATGTGTTCAGTCATCCATCACAATCAGTGCTATTGCATCTCACCTCAAACGCTGTGAAGGCCTTTCAAGCTTGATAACATACACAGGCAGCCATAACTTCTGCAACAACTGCATCCTTAGATTCTCCCTGCCACGGCCACATGACTCCTCATACCAAAGCAAGCAGTGCTTGCTCTTCTAGGGTGCACTCAGGAATGCTTCCCAGCTGTTTTGCAAATAAAGCACGTAGCCGTACACCTGGCATTAACCTGCACTGCAATTAATTGATACACAATGAACAACATGCCACTCTTAAAACAGCACGACCTCTGACACAATTACCCGTTCTCTATTAGACTGCCATTTTAGCCAGGTTTAAAGCCAATCTTTTAAATTTGAAAACACGCATGCTCAACCCTAATCACAGCGTACCTCAAATTTATTGTCCTCCTGTGTCCATTATTCAAGTGGTGATAATGCAAATTCAGCTTTCTTCCGAGAGCTGGCAGAAGAGCACCTCTCAAATACAAAATGAAATCACCTCAAATATTTAAGATGAGAAATGGCAAGCAACAGCTTCAAAGGCAGAATTGAAAGTGTGGAAATAGGCTACAGTCAGAGACAGGTACTAAAGGTTACTGTGATTTCAAGTACTTAACAGCTGTTACACTCTGTTGGAAAAAAGTAAAAATCCAGCACTTCCCTGGAGGTTTTATTCTTGTAAAAGCAGAATGAATGACAGGCCAAACTGACTGTCCTTGGAAAGTCCTCCTTTCTAGAAACTGTATTCTAGTCTTCTGTGAACTTGCTGCCTCTAGGTTCACACCCTTGGCACTGCTCTTCTTTTGCTGCTGTTTTGCAGAGGAGAGTGTCTGTACAGGGTGATTCCTTCACAGCATAAGGATCTCAGGTACCAATGCTTCTCTAAGGTACAAGGTGAGATGAGATACAATGAAAGCAGGGTGCAGAGCTGAAGGAAAAGCATTTCCATGCAAGTGAGCCTAGCGATGCTCAGAGACACAGCTAAAAGGCTTGGGAAGCCAGTTACCCAAAAGAATTGAGTAATAAGCATGTAAACAAAAATCAATGTTAGCTATGATCATGTTCCTATCAGCTTTCTCTTCTCTGTGAAGATCACCAAGGGCAGAGCAGATTTACCACAGTGATAGAACATCTTCTAGTTGTAAGTACCTTAAACCTACTGTGCCCCAACATCAGAAATTGTACAAGCTCGTTGGAGGGCAGTATTAGTATTGCTTGTCAGCAATAAGGGTGTTGGATGGTTTTTCTAAAAGTGTGCAACTGGTGGGCAGTGGCAAGGGCAGTGGTCCAGGAGAAGGCAAATTACTGTTGTCTTCTGCTATGATTACTAAGATGTGACCTTCTCAAAGAACAGATAGCTAGTGAATTTATCACTCTACAATAATGTTTAACGTAAGTGTTGGGGAGGGCTGGATTCAGCAGCTCACCAAAGGCAAGGCTGCCATAGCTCCATGCTCCTAGGTGCAACAAGTAGCAAGGAGTTAAGGGATGTCAGGAATGGACACCAGCTCCCACAGTTCTGGGCCCGGGACTTTGTCCCACCTGGCCGCTGGAGCCCAGCCCACCCAGGCTGAGGGACGTAGCTGCAGGTTCATTAAGTAACAGAGCCAAATATGTATCCCAGAGACACACATGCAGGAAGGACACTGACATGTGCAGTTACCACCTGTCACAGACAAGATACTGCCTTAAACAGCACCTACATATAGGACTTACATAAAACCTCGGTATAAAAGGCCATGTTCCCTTCCTCCTCTTCAGCTGGTAGACACTAACGTTCACTAGTGCAGGCACATTCATGCCATTCTCTAGATTCACAAGCCCACGCACATTCGCAGACTCCCCATGTACCAGCATGGCCCCTCTGTCCATCTGATACCACTGCCCAGGCCCTCTTATCTGCTTCATGGATCTACTTGCTGGCTGGTCCAGCTCGGTCCTCACTAGCAAACATGCAGCACTCACACACACTCGTCTCTCAGGCACTCCGCATTTGCAAGTCCCTCTGAAGACAAACAAACGGTCCTCTGCTTGCCTGACCCCATGCCTGGACCACAGGCTTCCTACTCGCTGGCTAGTGCAGCTTGAAGTTTGCTATTAAATAACCCCCACACACTCCCTGCCAAACGTCAGGTTTGGGGAACATACAGATGCTCACCTCCCTGCTGCCTCCACAGCAGCTGGCACCAAGGGGATGGGTTGTGACATTTGGTCTTACCCCAGGCACCAGCACTGACTTACTTCACTCACTCAGTCGCTGATTTTCAGGGGACACACCGTTCCTGCACCAGTGGCTCGTGGCAGATACCCTCACCACTCATCCCAGTTGCTGGCACTGCAAGTCAGGGTTGTCCACACCCCCAGCCTCTTTGCAGTTCCTGGCACCAGTTTAATGTCTACTGCTCCTCTCATGTAGCTGGCACTCCAGGCTCAAATTCTGTAGGACCCTCTGTAGATCCAGAGAGCTATGGATCCTCCTGATACTAATACTAGGACCCTCACATGTTTCAGGAGCTGACACCAAAGGTCACGGGTCACCCACACCTCTGATGTGACTCCAGTTGCTGGCCCAGTGTCCACTCAATGACAGTCCCTCCAAAAAGTCCTTGTACTTAGTCCCTGGAGACCTCATACACATGTATGACAAAGGATGAGATTATACAGAGATAATTATGAAAGGATTTAATAAGAAGACAGATTGTGGTGATCAGTCATAGAGCTCAGTCAGACAAGCATAAGGACTGGCCATGCAACCAGCCCCATTATACTCCTTTCTGTCTATTCCTTTGTTCCACCTCAATCTCTTTCCTTGCACATTCCTTCAACAGTTCGCGCAGTTCCAGTGACACCCATCTAACACCCTGGACCCTCAAGTTTACATCCTTACCAGTTGCAAAGTACTGGTTTGCCTGTAGATTTTTGATAGTCCATCAATGAGTGTGACTGATAAAGTTTGTTTCTCTTCTTTGCTTCATTATGTCTGTCAGGTTTGTGTCTTCATATTACAGCTTTCCCCTTTTCCTTAGTATCCCACTAGACCTTTATCAGACATTCTTAATGAAATAAACATACTAACATTGCACATACCCTTAGCAAATAGTGTGGCTGACCAGGTTTTCTTCTCCTTACTGCCTACCTTATAGTTTGTCCATCAGATTTGCATCTCTATGTTCTCTTTCATGGCTTCTCCCTTACTATCCCCGCTGATATTGACAACATTCTTAACCACACAATGTTAAAAAAGAAGATTCTCCATCATGCATGTAGCCACACAGAAAGATGGGAATGCAATCCCAGTGGGCACGGCCATAAACACATCTAGAAAACACAGATATGCATATAAACACAGCAAGTCTCAGATCAACACAAACAGGAATTAATAGCACTCACACAAACAGCACTAATAACCTCATCCCATTCCTCTCTCTGGCTGATCAGGATGAAGGTCCATTAGTGGGAAATATTTCTACTTCAGTTGCTTGCACTGGGATACCTGCCCTCAGCAACATGCACAGAATAAATAAGAGTCTTAGCTCAAAAAAACAGTAAGAAATTGAATTTAATAAGAGTCAGGACAGACTGTACTGATCAGATGCAGGTCACGGTGAGACAAGCATACGGACCAGTCCTGGTTACATGTAAGCCACCCTTTCTGTGCTCTTATCCCTTTATTTCCCCATGCTTGTTCCTCCCCAAATCACATAGATCTCTCCCTTCCTCTCCCTTTGGTTCCTGCCCTAGACAGCCCGTAAGTCTTGTGTAATTCTGAAATGCTCTTCGTGTACTTTCTAGAATGTGTCCCCTATCCCTCAGCAGTAACCCCCACCTCAGTCTATGGGGTTCTCTGAAGACCCTCACCTTGACAGATGTCACCCTTGAACTATGAAGCTGAGGCCACTATAGCCCAAGGAGGAGCCAAAAAGGGTGCCTGTTCCTCCAAGTCTGTAAGCTTGGTTCCCTTGCCTGCCTCTGTGCTCCTCTGGTCTGTGCAGATGAGCCACCTATGCAGTTATGGCTCTCCTGTGATGGTCGTGGGAGGAGTGCCAGCGGGGTGTTACTTGGGTTCCTCTACTTGCTATTGCCTCTGTGCTCCTGTGTGTGTGGGCAGACAGGCCTTTTATTACATAAGCTAACAGTCAGTACTCTCTCCATCTTGGTCATCAGTAGAATAAATAAAATTCTTCTCTCTCAAATAATCTGATTCAATAGCTATAACCTCTGAGAAGCAGGAAGATTAAAACCAGTCATCGTGTTCACATCCCCCAAGGACACAGTAAGTGGAGAAACTGCAACAGAGAAAATAATCTGGACTCCTTTACCTCTCTCTCTCAGCAAAACAGATGAAAGTTTTTGATGAGATACTTGAAGTTTTTTTCATATAGGCTGAGTCACCACAGCTCTGGGATAAACCCTAAATTCAGTTCTCATTCAAATTCGTAATGAGCCCAGTCTGCAGAGAAACTATTCCCTAAACCACGTTTATTGCTGATATTTTTGCCCTGTCACATGTGTGAAACTCTCTCTCTTATAACTCACTCAGAAAAATAACATAGCTAAAATGCCCTACTTATACAGCATGTGTCTAAATGTGGCTTCATACTACAGCTCGCATCTGAGTGCGGATCCTTCGGATTAACCCCACCATAATGCATGCTCAAAGCCACAACATCTGACATGGCTTTGTTTCCTTTTCAAAGGATGATCCACAATCATGTCGAATTATAATTCACTTAAAAGCTTCCAAATGCTAACTATTTCATCCATACAGGCTGACAGGTAAAAGAGATAAGAAGATTTAATTATTTAATCAACTGAACTAATTGAAGGTAGCATCCCTAAACTCTACTTTAAAGGCAGGCCAAAACTCTTGAGAACGTCAGGATTATCAGAAATAAACTCTAGCGCATAGTTCTGGCCTCTCATTCTTTCCTGTGAGAGGTTGCTTCAGGACTGAAATTTTCACTTCAGTCTGAAGATGCTGTCAGTATCATCCGGGGAACAGAAAACTTCCCTGTAGTTCAAAAAGCAAAATCTAGAGCTCCAATACTGCAGAAGTACTTTTGAGCCAACATATCATTTGAAGTAAATTATTATTCGGAGAGAATCCTGTATACCATATAATTTTTCAGTCAAGGATGTCAAACAGTGGATCCCAGACATTGTAATTTCACGCAGCATCTCCCTTTCACAATCCTTTTTTATTGCAGTCTTTGCAAAAACAATAGCTAGAAAACAATTTCCAACGACTTAAAAAAAGAAAGGAGGTTTTCCACTGCGTATTAAGGGATACTCTTTTTGTCACAAGTAGCAAGGCTACCAGGATTAATTCTGTGGTTTTACAACAAACACATACTCTTGGGTTTTTTGCTACTTTATGGAAAGTTGAAACTACGGCCTTATATTCTATTAATATCCTCTACTGCACCTAGACAATTTGTTTAGTGGATGTAGAACAAATTATTATAGAGTGAAGTTATAATGCTCTTCTTTGTTCATATTCCCTACAGTCGCATGCATTTCTGTGCAATACATTTAGAAACGCTTACAACAAGCCCTTCATATTGTTTTGACCCAACAAACCTTTTGTTTTTCTGACTTTACTCCTGCTTTCCACGTGTCAACATAAAGCTACTGTTCACAAGGAAAGTCAATTCTCCATGGCTTGGGAAAAAAGCCTAGTGGTTCCTAGTGTCACCATCCCTGAACAGTCCCAGAACAGAATGAGAGTCCCCACACAACCAATTTTATCTACTGTGTCACTGATACAATCATGGACTATAATTTGGATTCAGATGATTAAATAAGTACAGGTGACATTCAACTGCAAGAACACAAACACTGAAGCTTCTGTTAATCTTTTCCAGCTAGGAATAGTGACTATTCACTCTACTCGTGCTCAAATTTTGGCTAACACACAGCTCATGCCATGGCCTGATGTACACTGAGAGCAGCTCCATTAGGTTGAAGAGCAACACAGAAGCAAACACAAGCAACAGGAAAGGCTAAAGATCATTAATGCAGCCACTGCCACCTGCAGTTTACTGTCCTCTACAATCATGATCCTGGCAGTTTTTTCAGAATCTCCTAACTCATGGTAAAGCAAGCTGGATAGTATAAATCACATAATGACAGAATGGTAGGGGTTAGAAGGGACTTCTGGAGATCACCTATTCAAAACCCCCTGCGAAAGCAGGTTCACACAGTGCCAGTTGCACAGGAACATGTCC
>WEIS01094199.1:0-22821 GCA_013389965.1 Todus mexicanus
AGATTATTGTATAATTTGATGAGAGTTCTTCAGTGGATGCTGGTGCACTCTTCAATCATTTCTAAATGACCTGGAGAGGTGAAGGGAGTGTAACAAAAACGTGAATCTGTCATGGGAACAGCAGGTTTTTGGACAGTAGCATGTATGGAAAACCGTTTGTTTCTGTTCTTGGCCGATGGCCTCATCCATGCTAGGGTCTGCATTCTCCCCAGCATCTGGCGTTACTGCTTGTTACCAACCTGAGTGCAGCTTCTATCGGGACCTGAGATTTTTATATGTCCTCTATAATCCTCCTGTTTCCTCTAGCCTAAGAGAACTTTGACGCTTTTCTAGAAACTTCCTCTAGTTAGCTTCATGCAGGCCCATCACATGACATTAATCACCTTTTGGGAACATAAAATGATTGAGAGAGAAATACTGAGAAAGAGAAGGAGAGAGAGAGAGAGAGGAAATAAGGACATGGAGTATTGGTAGTGGGGAGGGGGAGTTTGGATACTTCTTCCTGATTATGTTTAAAGAGGAATGGTGAGTCTGATGATCTTTGCATTCTCAAGGCTTCTAATCCGCTTGCTCTAATCCTCTTACAGCATCTGCTCTATTGGAATTTTATCTGATCTCTCTGTCTCTCAATCAATCTGTTGAAGCTTCCAATGTTAGAGTCACTTTTGCTCCATCCCTAGAGAGCTATCCGGTATCCTCTTGCCCAAATAGGGTCAATGGATTCTGCTTATTCTTGAGTCTAGTCTGAAGTAATCTGAGACATGCCTTGACTATTACCTTGAATCATCTGCATTTGGTGCAGCACTGGCAATGGGAGCTGTGGCACTCCTAGTTGTTTCTGCAATATAACAATTTCCGCATTTGTGGTAAATCAAATTTTGGAGATTTGAAACTGCAAAGAATGAGCAGTAAGTGTGATGGATCATTTGAGGTTTGATATATATATTTTTTCTTTTTTAATGGTGACTAAAACTAAAATAACAGATTTGGAGGGAATTGTTTTGTTTTAGGCTTCTCTGTTTATTAAACCATATGATATAACTAGAGTGGCCTAACTACCCTATTTTCCAAAGCCAGATTCTTGCAGAGAGAATAGGCAATGACTGGTAAAACACAGAATGAAAAAAACAATTTCTGTGTTTTGAGCTGGAGAGGTTTTGAGGGGAAACTCCAACAGCATCTGTAGTGACCCCCTCCAAAGAGAATAGAGACATGGCATAATTTTTAGGAACAGCGTGTATCACAATTGTGCAGAGTAAAGAGTTATTAACAGACATGGAGATTTTAGGCTGCAATTATCATATCCTACAAGCTGTTCACAACTTGGTGTCAAGTAAAGGGTAAGATCAGGCCAGGTAGAAACAACTGAGATGAATATGTGCAGTTCGAATAGAAATTGAGTTTTCTTTGATCTTTGAGCATCAATGAACGTGTGCTGGCTAATTCTGTGCCACAAACAGAATGGAGTCTCTTATGCTTCCCATAAAGATAACTTCCCCAGGCTGTTGGAAGACCAAACTTTCTGTGAAGTATGGGATAGAAGCGTTTTAACCATATACTTTACAGGACAGTTGGTGGTCCTGGAGGAAAGCATTCAGCACCTTCTGGGAACGATTTAACTCTTAAGAATTGCATGAGGATCGAAGCCTTTGTCAGTACACTGATCTTTATATGTCTCCACTGCACAGAACAGAGTAGGCTACAGTAGTAAGTTATTTGGGGTAGTAAAATGTTCCAGGACCTTGTGTTTGTTTTGGTTTGTAGGCTTTTTTTTTTAGCTCAGTCTTGCACGCAAGGAGGCAGAAGCTTTGCAGTTTGTTGCAAAATACCAAACTCACTCAGGCATTGCTGGGTTTGAGGACAAAAGCCTCACACGTTGAACATACACACAAACTGCAGGACAGAGATCCTGCTGGCTTTCAATAGCTTCTCCTTCTGGTCCCGCTGCCTCTCTGCCGGAGTGCCAATCCACTGACTTAATGAAGGCTAACGGTATAATTAATCACATGCACCCACAACACAGCGGTTCATGAGACCTGAGTAAATGTGACAGCTGCTCTGAGGGAGAAAGGGGAAGAAAGCCCACAATGATGACATGAAGGAAAACAAGATCTTTGAAAAGAAATATGCAAAGCAAAAAGGGAGAGATCAGCAAAGGGATGGGCTTTGAGAGACTTTGAGCAAGGCAGAAAGCAGTCTCCCCCAGCTGCATTGTTGTAAAGGGCATGAGATTGAGGAATCCACTCTATCTCCAGATGTTTCTGGTTTTAAATTCTCCTCCCTTTTCTGCTTCTCTTTCCACCCTTGGCCTCTACTTTACTTTCTTCTAATTATGCTTGAAGGGGTTTACTAATTTACTTTCTTTTGAATACCTTTGTTGGTTTTGTTGTGGTTTTCTTGTTTGTTTATTATTTCTCTCTATTTTTATCGTGATTGTGATCTTTGGTGTTCCTCCAGGTAGTACATGGTCCTCTGGACCTTTAAAGTCTGATATATAGTGTAAGAAGGCTTTGGTAACAAGTGTTAATTATGCTTTGAGTGTAGCTAGTTTATTTTGGAGCTGATCAAAAGATTATATTTCATTTCCTAAGATACATGGACAGTGGAAGAATGCTGAACTTTTATTCTTATCCATGAATCTTATTCTCCAGTATTCTTCTTTATTACTTGTGCTTGAAATCTTGCTTTTGTCTGTTGAATCCTCTGTGCACCTTGATTCTTTTCTGAAGGATGATGATACAGGAAAGTTCCTTCTCTACTCTTTTATATAGCATAGTGGTCCGTGATATGATCCCAGTGGCCTTTTGAGATCTGATGTGGTGAATGTGTTATTTGCTGTAGCCATGGGAACAGCTGAAAGCTCTGGAGGTGGAAGTAGAAGGAAAAGATGTGAGGTAACTGGTATTCTAAGTAAAAATTTGGAAGGCTTTCTTGTTTCTCTCCTTCTCCCTGCAAGGTAATTTTGTACCTTCTTGAATTAAAACTGTAAGGGTTAAGAATTTTTGTGCCCAACCAAGATGTTAGTTGTGGCACATCAGCATCCATGGCAAGTAGGTGGTTCAGATACTTTTTTCACTCAAGATGCACATAGGCATGTTGCGTCAGAAAAAAGCAGGAGGGAAGATGCAAGAAGAGATTGTCTCTGATGGCCAGAATAGAGGTTGAAAGATATTAGCTGTGTTCCTGATTTCGCCTGTAACTGTCTGCATGAATTTGAGCACATCACTTCACATCATCTCAGCTGGAGGTAAGGAGTGAGAGTCTCTGTTGCAGGTCAGCCTTACACAAAGTGCCGTTCTGGGAATTCTCTTTAATGCTGTATCAAGGGACAACTTTGAGTGTCCCTTTCACAACTCCAAGATGAGAGCAAGTGAGACACAGGAAGGTGTAATGCATTGTACGATGAAGGACTTGGGCGCTGGCACAAGTTTTATATATTCATGGTTTACATGTCTTGGTTGCGTCTAGAATCTTGGGTGCAAAAAAATTATATACATCCCTGTGTTTGGAGATACATCCAGGGATTCCTATGAAATTGTGTAAAATAACTTGGGGGCTTTGTGATAAACATTAGCTGAAAATATTTTAAGCTATATCTACAGAAGAAAATTATGTGACCTGGTGCTATCTAACTGCCTGTCAGGTGCTCAGATCATTAGTAGATCTTCCAAGTACTTTTGGTTTTCTTTGGGTTGGTGGTTTTTTGTTTGTTTTTGTTGTTGGTTTTTTTTCCCCCTGCTAGTGCCTGATGCTGGAGGTCATTAGGCTGCTGCATTTTCTATTTCCTGAAGTGCCTAAAGCTCCGTGTAGAGTTATTTCTCTTGACAGTGCTGCACAGCACCAGTGTCTAGCTTGTGTCTGTTGGGATCCATAGTCTTGGCACTTAGGTTAATAGTTGTTCTCAGGAGTACAGTACCAAACTGCACGTGGAAACAATGGGAACCTCCCTTATTGTCTGGCATCCCAGTAGCTGCTGCACATGTCCTGCCCGTGGGAGCCACTGGTTATGTAGCATTTCTCAGTCTGCTGTATCCAGCAGATAATTTTGCAGTAGAAGGTATGACTCTTTCTGCCTGTTTCCGAAGACTTTTTTTCTCTGCTTGAAGTAATTAAACGTTCATGATGTTTGTGAGTAGAGCAAGCACACATGCAAGTGTAAACATAGCTTACAGTTCAGCATTTAGAACACTCACTTGCCTGGCCTTGGGAACATGATTTTCTCCTCACTGTGAGGAATCTAATAATGTCTGAATGCAATAGATCTGCCCTTTGACACTCAGCCGTTTCTGTACATCCTTGGGAGAGTTAATGTCTAACTCAGGGTTGCAGTTTCCAGTAGATGGCATAGAGCTGAAGAGTGAGGGTTTCTAGCTCTGAGTTGTTCGAATCTGTGACTCCCACTTGGGATAGCACAGCCTGCTTGGAAGGATGGCTAGAAGAGATTTAGTTGCAGATATTGCATATAACCACAGAATGTCCATGGTTTATCAGAGATTGCACAGTGATCCCATTTCAGTAGCTCCCAGAGAGAGTAGGTACTTGAGGTGTTAGGGGTTTTTTGTAAAGCGTATGCTGCTCTGAAGTATTTACCTGATGACACCCATGCTGGGAAGGATGGTTGAACTCTTATTTTACTTACTTTTCCTTGCAAGGTATTATTACTTCTATTTAGTGTTTTTTCTGATTCTCCTTTTTCTTGTTAAATGAAGCTGCAGTTGTCGGTAATTAGCTACAAATTTTGTGGTAATAACAAAGAATAAGAGGATTCAGGGGAAGAAGGTAGGTTGCTGATCTCCCCGGCACATCTGCAGACCTGTTAATTTAATTAGACCTTCTCTGTATAAATATTGAACTAATTTTAATTTCTTTTGCAGTTCCTTTGGTTTTCAAAGAGCTCCTGGCTCCAGATTATCCTTTTAGCTCTTCTATATAATTGAGAAAGAGCAGGGAAAAAAGAAAAAATCCTTGTCTCCAAAACGTAATGAAATGGAAGAACCATTGCTTCTTGCCTTTCTGATTACCCGCTTCTTCACTGTAGTTTCTTTCAGGCCCTCTGTCACAACATGAAATGAGAACTGTCCCTGTGGTTCCAGGGGTGCCTCTTCCGATTTTGGTATTTTTGAATCCTGATGTTGCTGAGAACAAGCTTGGTGCAAGACTACATGGAGGATGAGCAGAGTGCTGCTTAGAGAAGCAGGAGGAGCGCGAGTGCCTTTGTCTGTGGGTGGCATTCAGAAGTATGATAGGAGGTCCCTCTGACACACAGGCCAGAGGAAGGATACTCAGAAACAAAGAAGGATGTGCTAAAGAGGACTTATATTGTGGGCAAAAATAAATACAGACCAGATACCAGAGAAATTATTGGGAGCTGCTGTTTAACAAATCGCTCGTTGGAGAGAGATTTCTGACTCAAGCACCAACGTACGTGGTCAGAGTGAGAGAAGGAGCTGTTTCTATCCTGATGCCTTTTTAATTTCTTTTTTTTTTGGGGAGGGGGTTAGGTGGTCACTTATTGAACCATTGCCTCAGTTTCCCCAGGTATAACACAGTGACAGTAGCTCATGGTGCCTGCTCTTGGGAATGGAGGCTTTGAGTTCAGTAGTGTGTAGGCAAAGATAACTATTTCTTGCATAGTGTTCTCAATGCTGGATTGTTTCCTCGATGCTATGCCATAGCTGATTGGGTTGGAGTGGCTTCTGAAAGACTGATGTGGTTGACCTCCGTGGGTTCCCCAGCCTGAGGCCTGCCAGACAGCCGGCAGTGCTGAGCTCCCATGGTCCTTCTGTTCTTGCACATTATCAGGCTCTCTGGTTTGCCCAGCAGGCTCCCGTCACTTCACCTATCTGAGGGTGACATTCTACCACCTGGTCCATGGTCGTGGGCTCCAGCATCCTGAGCTGCAGGGACAGTGTTGAAGTCAGATGATAGACTTGGGAGTTGTCAGGATTTGAGGACCAGGCAACATAACTGCAAAACTATCCCAGTCTTCTTGATCCAGCTTTTGGGCACCTGTATTCCTCCAGTGGTTTAGAGGTGGCAAGACTGGTACTGTTCCTTTGGTGCAGGGGGTGATGGGGGGAACTGGTATTGACAGCCAACTTGTCAGAGGAGCACCAAGAGCATTTAGTTCTCTGAGATTGGGTACCAGCAAGGAGCTTGCAGAAAAAGCACAAATTCTATCTGAATGGCAAAAGAAATAGCCATTTTGGGGGTGATCTTAAGCTTTTGATTAGTGACTGCTCTCAGAGCCTTTTTTATCTCTGCATCTATTAAAAAAGGAGAAGAAAAGGCACCCAGCTTCACTGTGGTACATTGATGTTGCTTCTGTGGAACTTGTAAAGGGAAACTTGCTTGGCCTTTATTTTTTCTTCAGGAGAGTTATGTTTACATCTACAAAGGCATGATGAAGCTACAGGTTTTGGGGTGAGGTTGCCACAGAAACAACCAATTTTAGCATCTTGGAAAGCCTGGAGTTAGTCAAATGCTAGGCATCCTTGCTGATGGCCAGAGAGCACTTCACTGTCTAGGAGATCGTGGCTGTGGAGTGGGTCTAGCCTACCAGGCTTGTCTGGATAGCTGTTGTCACTGCTGACAGGGTATCTAGAAGGGACGTGGCTATGTCATTTCATCGTCAAAAAGTAGCATAGTATTATATTGCATGTTGTTGTTGTTATTCTGATGCTGAAGATGATCCAGCCCATCCTTATGATATTCTGTTCCTCCTTTATATTAACAGTACCTCCTAACTGAACTTCAGTAAATTTGTTTAGCATATTCCAGTCCTGTGCCTAGTCAGATTAATGTAAGTATTAAGTGAGACGTGCACTAAAGCTGAATCCTGAGCAATGTTCTTACCGACTCCTTCCAACCCAAGAGCTCTCCTGCAAGCCAGTCTGTTGTCATCACTGTTTTAACAAGGTTCCTACTTAGCTTTGTTTCTTCTGCAAATTTCTGTCTTTTCTGATTTAACTAAGAGTGACTATGATTATAAGAGAATACATGTATTTGAATATCTTTCTAATAGCTATGCTCGTTGCTTTCTCAGGGTTTGGCATTGCCTCTTAGTTCATTTCAGGACATCCATAGAGCAGCTGAAATCTGCAGGGGCGCTAGCTCAGAAGGATCTTTAGGGATGCATATAGGAATTGTATGTGCCTGTTTGGTTGAAGAAAAAGAGAAGGGAAGTGGCAGAATTAGTGTTTGAGGGCATGTCTACATCACTGTTTGTGTAAATTTATGAGCTGGGGGTTGTGACGCTATGTGGAAGTGAAGTTTTGTGCCAATGTGAGAGTAAACCTGTCAATGTGCGGATGGGTGATTTTGTAAGTTTGTATGAATGTGCAGCTCTTCGTAGAAGAATGTGTTGTCAGCACATGTAGATATATGCTTATGACAGGAGACTTAAAAGGGTGTTATTTCATGCATTTGTGTATTATCTATACGTTTAAATTCCTGCACAGACAGGAAAGAATTTCTTTTGGTTTGCTTTTGTATGTTTTTTTTTTGTGACCAGTTGGTACAGCTGTGAAAGCAGTGGTTGGCTTGGTTGAGTATTTGCATGGCTTAATGAGAGTGGCTCACACAAGACCACCTAGCTTCAAATGCTATTTAATGGAAATAGGAAGCAGAGAGCTGGAGAGCAGAGATCTCTGCTGCTTTGAGGCAAAGGGAATGAGGAAGCGCTGCCTACCTAGCTGCAAGAGCATTGTTTCCTTCACCATGACAAATGGTACAGTGCTCTACACTGAGCTGACGGGAACTGGAGTCGCTCGTAGAGTTCCCAAATGCTTGCTGGCTTTTCCTGCAGTACTGAAGTCACCATCCGTTTTCAACCTCAGGCTATTACAGAGCTGATATTGTAATGTTTCTGTCACAGTTTAGTGTAAGAGCAAGGAGGAGTGTTTCAGTCATTTCAGTGGCACAGGTCAGAACAAGGAGAGTTGTGGTGCTCCTGTTTTTGCTTGCTGCTCTTACTTTGTAGAGCTGCTCAGTCTGTGCGTGCACATGGCAGAACAGCCTAGAAGAACTTTAGACATGGGTTAACAGTCAACTTAAGGGACCACAAACAAGAAGGGATGAGATTGTTGTTGTTTTTTCTGGATGTTACTCTGTTTACTAAGATGACAGAGCAGTCTTATAGGTGCAAAATTTTCTACTGTAACAACAGTAGTTTACTGCTTTATATTGTATCATTTTCCAGAGATTTAATGTAAGCTTACGGAGATGGATGTTACTTCAAACTGGGATTCAGCTCTGGAAATAGTTCTCATATACCATTGGTTAACTTGACATGAGATTGAGTCTCTTCCTTAGCATGTACTTCATGATGTGAAAGTATCAATGCCTTTATTTCTTGAAAACATCACTTAGGTTGTATGCTCATTTCTCCTCTTTCTAAAATAAAATTCCTATTTCTAAATTTCATTTTCTAAAAAAATATTTTCTAAGATAAAATCCCAATTTCTAAAATTTAAGCAGTCATTTCATATGAATAACCACTCAAAAATATTCACTAAGTCAACTTAACCTTCAGTTTATTACTCTGAGAAGAAAGGCAATTGTTACTGCAAGCACAGAAAGTGGAGATGCTGGTATTTGGTGGACTTAAAGGGTCTTCGTCAGAAGACATCTTGCCACAGTACCTTCATGAACCACACTTCAAAACGTGGTTTTGAGAGTAAGTTTTCCTGAATGCATCAATTAACAGCACTCACTGAAACTTTATTTTTCAAAATGTGTACCTTTACAGAGTTGTTTTATGTTAGATATTCTAATTTTTTAAGAGGAACACTGTAAAGGAAAGTGCTTTAGCTGCAAGTCAGCCTTGGCAACCCTTACACAGCAGTTGTGAACAAAAGCTGTGAACAGATCAGTATAAGATCTTAAATTCTTAATCTACCACAGTTAGAGAAAACACGTGGCAATTCTTTAGACAAAGAGTTGATAGAGTGCACAGATTTTGAAGCTATTACAGTGCAGACATTAATATAGGATGTTGTTAAGGTGTGAAACAAGCAGTGCGCAGGTTGTAAACAAACTGTTCTGCCTCATGCAGACACCTAATGTGGTCTAAATCAACATTAGCTTTTCCAAACTAGGCAGACATTCATAGTCCTTCCTGCCTTTCTTTTCCAGCAGGAGTGAGGAATGTTTAATTCAAGCAAGTTAAAGATAAAGGGTTTCTAAAGTAGTGTGAGGAAGGTGGTGGGCTGGAAGGAAAGTTTGGAGTGTGTTGAGGTGGTGAGAGAGCAGTTGCACAGGTCATGGAGAAGCATGTCAGAGTCACACTTTGGCTTATCCTGTGTTTGTCTTTTGCTGTGCTTACCAGCAGACTTTTATGAAAGGGAATTCTTTGGATAGGTGGTGAACCAAATTAAACAGTGCTTGCTCTGAACACATGACACTTTCCTGCTAGGTTTGCAAGGTTCTTGTAGCTGCTTTGTGGAAAACCCTAGCTTCAGTTTATACTGGATACCTGTAGGTCCCAGTGCTTATGTTTCAGTGAACCAGATGGAGGCTGGAAGGAATGTGCACAGTTATAGACAGAGCTGGGAGTGCTGTTCATGCATTTGTTTCATATCAGTAGTTTTCTGTGGTTTGATTTGGGCACAGGCGTATGTTGACTAGATGGGGTGAGGTGTATGGGTATAGATTGGTGCAGTGAAGTGTCAGAGAAATAATGTTTTATAGAATTATTAATTTAAAGCCGTAAGGGGCCTATGAGATCATTTCAGCCTCAGTCCCTCTATATATCATGAGCTGTAGATTTTTATTGACTTATCCTTGCACTGAGTCAAACGACCCCTGTACATTTAACACATTTGTTCCCATTTTGATTTGAAAATGAGATTTGTATGCCTTAATAATTATAGCTGGTTTATCTGGTGAGATATTCTTTACTAGTTCTAGATTAAAAGGGGAAGCCTTATTCTTGAATCGAAAGACTTGTTTATAGAGGATCATAGCCATAGAAAGCTCCTGTGGTTGGAGTGGTTCTGCTGGAAACTGGCGTGTGGTGAGGGATGTTACCAGCACTGTGTAGTGGAAGATTAGCAAAGAGGTGCTCATAGCCCATTCTGCCTGCGTTTGCTTTCTGCATGAGTATTACAGAGCGATGACCTAGCTTGGCAGGAGGGGGAGGGTGCCTGTTAGGCTCAAGTGCTGCAGATGCTTTGTAACATTTCAGCTCTTTGTTCTGTCTGAATAGAGCAAATAAGGCAGTCAGGCTAATTTGAAAAGATGCTCGATTAGGCATGGAGTGTTTAATATTCTCCCTCGGTCCCTGGCTGCTGTAAAGCCTCCATTTTGCCTTCCCAGAGCTCCAAATGGAGCCTGCTATTTTGCCTCTGCAGAAGTCCTGGGCTAGATGTGATACTTGGTGACAGACGGGCTGAAACAGTGAAGTTACACAAGCAGGTTCTCTGGCGTAGCTTCCTGTAAAGTGCTTGTCTCCCCAGGACAGCCTGTGAGCTGCAGCAGGATGTAGTGTCGATGGCTAGCGGGCAGCCGGGAAGTCTATGAGGACCATCAGCATCTGACAGCAAGCAAACCAGAGGCAATGGTTTGTCAATTAATGTGTCAATTAATTGTGATGAGCCCTTGGTGTGTTACCCCTTCTAGATAAGTGGCCTTGCTGAATAAACGCGGATTACCATTCTGAGTGTTCAGCAACCTCTGCAGTTTTTGCAGTAGGTGAATAGCTTGCTTAATTCAGCGCATGTTGATGTTGGGGGTACAAAATGCCAAGGCTGGTTGCTGCCTCTGATGGCCGAACAGCCCTGCTTCCAGCCGCAGCAGCTGTCAGTCTTCCTGAGCTGTCTGTCCCTGATGCAACTGCCAGCCTGTTGTACAGCTTCTGTCGCTTTAACCTTCTGTGCCTCCCCGAAAACAGGAATAACCATTGCGTTACAAGAGGGCTATGTAACATTTAATGCTTGCTTGGCTGTCCTTGGGAGTATCTAGCAGCAGCTCTCTATCTAGTTATAAATGCTTATGATAAGCAAATATATACTAGTGAATATGTAAGAGTCTGTTGGTTTTGTAAGCCCTAGAAAGCTTTGTACAGCAAGCATCCTTTTCAGCTTTTCTTTTTATTTCTATTATAAAAAAACATGTTGAAGTACCTTGTATTTATTTGAGTGGAGTATAAGTAGAAGAGGAAAAAGTGCATTTTGTAATAGATTTATTTTTCCTGATAATTAAGAAATAAAATTTCCCACATGTTTAAGATTACACCTTTCAAATTTGAGAGTTGTTACCACTAGTGAAGCAAATCGTTTCCAATAAGGCAAATATATATACACTACATATGTCCTAGCAGCAGAGTTCATAAGGGAAGATGTTTTCATTGTCTATTTTTACTGATAGGAATGAGCTTTGATCAATTCTGTAAATTTCTCTGTAGTCACGTGAATCTGGAGCATTTTGCAGTGCTCTTGCATTGCCTGTAGCATTGCTGATCTTGCCTGTTGAAAAAAACTCAATTATTGCTCGAAATTCTACTTGCTTGGTGCTTGGTATTTTTGTTGTGGTGGTCTTCTGTTTTTCTTAATTAAACACAAATATGTATACTAGATCTCCTGAGATCGTCCTTGTGAATAGCACCTATCAGAAACTCTTAAGTACACTTAGCTGGCATCTTCCATTAGCTATTCAGTGTGTTGAAAAACATAACCATCTGAAATGGGTGTGTGCACACACACTCACAAGCAGACTTGCACACCAAGGAGAATTTTCAGTCATTATTTTTACACAGTGATACATGCAAACGTTGGGAGCCCCATTTATTTCTCTTTTATAAGTAAGCCTATCTAATCGTTTTGAGCAAATTTAATAATGATGTGTAATGACTGAATTAGGGCTTTAATTTACAAAAAAAGGAGTTGATTCCTTGAAATGTTTGTCTTATCATTTAATTGAAAAGTAACTTCTTTCCCCCTCCTACATAGGCTAAATGAGACCTTTGTACTATCTCAGCCTTTTAGAAGTTGTGTCCTTTATACATTCTCTTGCTAACATTGGGAAAGGAAGAAGTGAGTTAGAAGAGGCTAGCGGGATTTTTTTTTGGCATTACTATTCTACAAGTATGCAGCCACGACAACAGCTGCATATTCAGAGTGTAGGGGAATCTGGAGCTTTGCGTTTTGATGACCCTCAAAAATTATTTAGATTTCTGAGTTTGGTCACATAGTCTTCAAAAATGTTTCTAATATGCCTGTTCCTGTCTAGTGTTACTTTGTACTACCCTCTATATAAAATACAAATATAATAATTTGATAGAGTTAACTGACAGGTGCTCAGGTCTTAAATAGAAAAGACTTGAAAAATCCTTTCTTACCTTCCTGCTGAGCCCTGCTCTGGGTGCTGGCCTGGACACCCTATACCCAGCTGGAGCTACCTCATGCATGAACCTGTGCTCAGCCCTAGAGAGAGACACAGCTGCTTGAATGGATGTCAAAGTGTTCTTTCTGTTAAGCAGATCGTAAGTGCTTGACTCTGAAAGGCATTATCCTTTCAGAGGGAGATTTTTCTTCGTTTTGTTGGCCCATTCCTTGCGTTCTTCTCAGATACCTTCCTGGGTTCATTACATGCTCTGCTCCCCTCTTTACCAGGGATTCTGGCTACTCTTCCTCCCATTCAGTCTAGAACCCTCCTTTGAACGTCATCCCATGAGTTATCTCACTTCCCTACTGCAATTGTCTGTCTTCACTGACTTGCACACACTGCTCTTGTCCTATAAAATCAGAACTTGCATCTGGCTTATTATTCCAGGCGATCAAATCAGCAAAACCTAAACAAAACAACAAAATGTGGCACTGTCTTCCCAGAGGGAAGTGATGACATGTATGTTCACACTGCTGCATGAACTTCTTGGCCTTCCAGAAGAGGCTCCAAAGAAACTTGTCATTTATTAGCAATTCTGGCTTCTGTTGTATGACATTACCCAGGGACAGGCTTGAACCTGAACCTCAAGGTTTCTCTGAAGTTCCTAACTTTTATTGAAGATCTTGTCCCCTGATGGCCAGGTTGCTCATCACTGGAAGCCATTTGGTCTGATTTGTCTGGCTACACTAATTGTAGCTCACCTAGTATAGCTCAGTTTGACAGTGTTTGTTAGACCTTTACAAACCTAAGAAAGACCTTCTGGCAGGAAACAAGATCGAAAACCTTACGATGGCACACAGTAAGAGTTATTTGCTGTCCTCCATCTGCAGCCATTTGGAGCATTGTAAAGACATCAGTGGCTTAGGGGTTCTCTGACAATGAGTGAGCTGATTCATGTAGCACTGTATTATCTCCAGCAATAAGGCTAAGGACTGCCCTTCCGTGCCCACTGCTCCCACAAACATCTAGCTGTCCTCTAGATACAACCAAGTCGCAAAGTCATAGCTGATCACTTTTTTAAGATTATTTCTTAAAACTATTATTTAGCCCTATTTGCTTTTCCTGCCTAACTGACCTCCCTGTCATAATATGTGTCTGCAGCCAAGCTAGGAACAGGTGGCCCATTTCCTAGCACCCAGTCCCAGGCTCTAGAGGAAGGCCATGGTTATACAGACTAATTGTCAGACTTCTGTTGGGGTGGTGGTGTGCCCCATTGCATGACTCTTTCTTCCTTTAAAGAATTTCTGAATTTGTTGAACTCTCAAGAGTTCACTAACCTCAGCGAGTGTTGGCTGAGAATAAAATGGAGATGAAAAAGGTGATGGCGAGGAGAGCGAGGGAGGGAGAGGCTGAAGGCAGGAGAAGCACCCTGTTTTGCCACAGATTTCACATAATGAATGATACATAATGAATGACCAAAGCTTCACTTGCAAGTATTCTTCCTATAGACAGAACGATATTGGGAAGGAGGCAGCTGAGAAAGGCAAAATAATAACCTGCTGAGCTTGGCAGTCACAACTGCGTGAGCTGGTATTTACATAGTAGCTCCCTGTGGGTAGAGATGTAAGGAAGCATCTCAGATTGCTGGTGTTCTCATGTTGTTTTACCTGCAGCTGTGCTCTTTCTCCTGGTAAAAGGCAGATTGCACCTGGGTTTACATTTAGGCTCAACCCAAATTGGATGTCACAGACAGCACAATGATGGTGATATATTAAGGAGGGCAGAAGGACGTGAGAACTGGGCATGATCTTCGCCACCCTTTCTGTCTTTAAAGAAATTCCCTCTCAAACCCAGTAAGGAGCTAAGGCGTTCCTGAGCTGTATTGTGATAATGTTCTAACATATACAGCTTGGTATGCAAAGGCAAACCTGTAGGCATAAAGCAGGGAATAAAAAAAAGACATCTACAATAAACAAGCCCATCTTAAAAGTGGGGAAAGGAGCATCCCTAGACTATCAGAAAACTTGCACTTGTTCATCTGGAGTGAAAGAAAAGCCTGGATGACAGCAGGAGCTCTGAAGTTGCTGGCTAAGGCCTGGCCTTCTGGGCTGGCTCTGTTCTGCTTCACCTGCTGCAGTGGCCACAATACAGTGTGGTTGCATATTTGTTCTGACTGGCAGCACTATGTAATTGCATTTGTGTTCAGTGACTATCAATGTTTCCAACGTGTCTTTCTGAAAGGTCATCTCATGCCAGAAGAGACTTAATGCCATGGCTGTCTCAGGTCTGTTGATTCTTTCTTGATGCTTCTTAACCTTTCAGTAGGAGAGAACAGAAAGCCAATCCTACCACTTATTCCCTTAAATAACAACATGATGCAACCTCATAGTGGTGCTGACCTCTGCTTGCTAGTTGCTTTTGAGTTGCTGACTGCGAGAGATGGACAATCTACATTTTAATAATGAGGTTGATTCACTCCGAAATATGCTTGCTTTGATTCCCATTTCATATTAGTAAAAAATTCCCCCGTAAACCCACAACAAAAACCCACCAGCCCTATCAATTGTTTTTTAGTGTCTGCTTGTGTCTTTCCCTGGTTCCTTCTGCCTATTATTACAGGACTTCCATGCTTCTTGTGGAATGCTTGGTAGATTGTTAGTTCCCCTTCTTCCTCAGTTGTACTATTAGTGGTCTCCCAGAGGAATTCACTGGCTGCACTTAAAGTGAAATTGCTGGGATGTACTTTGCATAGACCTAAAATGACTCTGCACAGCTGGGAGATTCTCCAAAATCCCATGAAGTGAAGGCAATGAAAGGACTGATACTAGTCAACCATACTGAAAGGACAAGTCTCTGTAGGGATGATTTGGGAGTACAGATATGTGGAAATGGGGAATTCATGGGTAATGGAATTCAATCCCCTATCATTTTAGGCTATCTTGATATACAGGGATGTTCACTTCTTCAATGAAATCCAAGTCTGGAGGTGAGAGGAAGCTCCCTCTCCAGGAGGGCTACTTTCTTCAAAGTACTCTGGCAAGTTAATTTTAATTGTATAGTCTATTTCTAGAGCCACTGGGGAGGACTTAGTTGCGGGGGGGAAGTGCATAGCAGTGATGAATTCTATCTTTTTTTCCTCCCTTTTCCTGCCCATCCTGCCAACGTCCATAAGCAGGTCCAAAAAATGCGAAGAGGAGAGCTGGAAGCCACTGAAAAATAAGGTGGACAAGTTAACACTGCACAGTGCACATGTTTGCATGTTTCCCCTCCACATCACTTCCCTATTTTCCTATGCAATTAGCAGAGAGATTAAAACTAGGAGATATTTCTCTCACCAACCCCACTGCAGCATGAGCCTGAAATAGCTGCTGAGATCACCCTTATTTGAAGTGATCCTAGGGAGTGCAGAGCTAAGCAGGGGCTGCAGAAAGTGAGCTGTATTTCAAACTAGTACCTAAAGTGTGTGATTGTCATCATGCTCCTGTAGAAGGACCTGCCTTATGGGCACTTTTTCCAAACTATTCTTAATGGCAGTAATTTCTGGGAATATGTCTGGCAAGGGGGCTTTTTCCTTTGTTATTCCATTTAACATAAATAAAGGGATGAATAGAAGAGATTGAGGAGAATGTGGTGTGATTTTACTTGAATCTGTGTTTATGGAATGCCCAAGAGCATGGACTGGTGTGCTGAGAACATGAACTTGTGCCTCAATGAAGCCCCACCAGCAATGTGAGTGATATCTCATGGTTGAGAGTATGAGTAAAGGCTTTTCAAATTCAAATAGCATGAGCTCAGCACTTGCAGAAATGGAGAGCTTGTAATGTTAACTTCAGATAGGGTAAAACAGAGACAGGCAGTTTAGGCGGGCTGTTATGCTTGGGCATATGCTCATACGTTTTTTCCCCACCTTTCTCACCATTTCCTGGGCTCCTGCATGCCCTGCTAAGCTATCGTACTTTGTTCCTGATGGAAGACTCTTTTGGAGTCATTTTAGGATTCTGTCAGTCTACCCATGTATCTGAACCCCAGTTTCATCCTCTCTGTGTCTTCCAGTTGTGTAACCACATTTGAATCTTTGAGAAAGATTGCCAAAACATTTCATAGTACTTCTGCTCCTGTAGGTGAGCCAGCCAAGGCAAATGACTTAAGGTAGTCTGAGGACTATTTTGTCTCCTGACTTGGCTGATGTTGTTGCACTCATTTTGTTTCTGTCCTGTGTCAGATTTCCTGTGTAATCAATGTCATTCCTCCCTTTGCATCTTGAGCTGAATGTCTCTGGAGAGAGATTTTTCCAGTGTTGCAGTGTGTCCCACGTGGTGTCAGGTTATGGTGTCAGAAATTGAAGGTGAGCCAATGTCGGCAAAGTGTCTTCTAACAGGGATCTCAAACATTATAATATTGTACTGGGACATGTGGAGCACCCCCTGCCCCTTATCCTCTTTCTCTGATTTTGAAATAGCACTCTGTGTGCTGGCAGCACATCCAGACAGGTTGTAGGGGCAGGAGGCTTCAGTTGTTACCTCTTAGCTTTATATATGTGTTTGCAGTTGTGCTTCCCCACCCTCCCCCATTCCTCTCAAGTTAGAGCAATGAAGTAGGATCTGAAATGTCACCATTTGGTTGTATGTTTATGAAAATTGGTTTTGTTTTTACACTTTATTTGTGTTGCATTATTTCCTGTTGACTCCAGTTGTGCTCTGTCCATTGTGCTTTGCTCTGCGCTCAGAACTGTTCCAAGAGCTTAGCTCTAAAAGCCTAAACTCAGTGACTATCTAGAGGAAGAGAAACCAGTTCATTAGACCTACAGACCTTCACAAAGAGCTTTCCCTCCAACCCGCTTTTTCTTTTTTCTTTCTTTTTTTTCCCCTCTCATCCTGCAACTGAAAGCCATTAAGGGAGGGTGCAATATGTGCCACAAGCTGATCTCCAAACTGGTTTCATGTAAAGATGCAGCTGTTTAATGTTCATAATTATAAGGTAGAGCAGAGCCTTCTCAGTTGGCGGTACGTGCTGTACAGTGCCACTTTGCTTCCTCAGGAATGACTAGAATAGCTTCAGGAAAACAGATCTGCTGAGTCGCTTTGGTTAACTAATGAGCGTTTCCACACTGTGTATCTTCTTTTTGACCAAAGGGAACCTCCTTCTTTGGCCCATCCTGTTTCAAGGAAGCAAGGAGATACCAGCTGCAGAAAGTGTTGGTCAATAACCTGAAACCAAAAATCTAAATCTTAAATCTAAAAATATCTTGCTTCTCTTGGGCTAGGAAGTCATATTTTGCTCAAGACTTGTGATCAGTCTGCTGACACGGACAGTTTAATGGCTCAGAAACTCCACAGGATGTTTTCTGACAGCTTTTTCAAAACCAGCTGTTTAACAAGAGCTGTTTCTTCAGTGACACTGGGATGTTTCACTGAGCTGCACAAGGTGCATAGCTCTGATATACATCCCAATCTTTGCCCTGCTGTCCTGGCACAGAAAAGAAAAAAAAAAGTAGTTAGAAAAACTAGCTGGTGCTCTTTTAATGAACTGTAACTTTCTAATTAAGTCCTTTCTTCAAGTGCAGTTTTTATAACCTGTACATTTATGGAATCTGCTGGATTTACTTCCCTTGCTTCTTGTTCACACCACCGGATCAGATGGCTCAAAGGCATCAGTGTTCCTTCTGCCTAAGGCAGCAAAAGCCAGAGCAGCCAAACACTTCATAATTTCACTTGTGTGCCAAGGATTTTTTTTCCAGCTCTGGTTTTCTAGCACAATCCCTAGATTCTCTTCCAGTTGAGAAGGAGCTTCCCAGCTCTTTTTCTTAGAGGCGAGTAGGCAGAAGCAGATCAGGGTGCACAGACTACCATGCAGAGTTAGGCAGGAGGAGAACCAGATGTCCTGCATCTCTCATGCTCGAATTTGACATGTTGATATGACAGGGAAGAAACGTTTTTGCACAGTGAGGATGGGAAGAGGGAGGACAAGCTGCTTCATGCAGGGCTGCATGATTTGCAAGCGGGAATACACAATATCATCGCAATCCTGAATAATTTTGTGTGGGTGGTGTTACTGGTGACATCAGGGAAGGGGTTAATTGCTTGCTGTGTCTGTCACAGCTGGGGAGAGGAAAGGGGCAAGGAGGAGAAAGCTTCAGTTCTGTGAAAGTGTCTTTCTGCTTTGAGGCAGCAACAGTGATATTTCATGTCTAGTTTGGTGTCTCCTGCTTTTAAATGTCAGTCTCTGCAGCCAGCCTTATCTCCTGTAGCACATTTCAATTAGGTATTCCAAATCATGCTCTGTTCTTCCAGGACAAATATGCCAGAGGTGATATTTACTGTTGCAGCAGCCTTTTAAATACTCCCTGCTTTCTTGTATTTTCTTTAAACCAAGTGAATGGCAGTTGCTGCCTTAATAAGAACTGTATTATTAATAATAATTTAATAATAGTAGGAGAGAAAAGAATTTCGGGGCCTGCACTGGCAGCTAAGTGATTTCCCCTGTGCTTTAACTTAGCTTTGAAAGCTATTTAGATTACCCCCTTACTGAAGCATTCCAATGCCTTGTGTTTTTCATAGCAGTGTAAATGCACGTGTGTTTCTAGCCTTATACAGAGGCTATTTGGGTGATAGAGTTGACAGGACAAATACAACTCTGATCTGTAATTCAGTAACTCAGACTTCTCTCTTTGAAATGAGGGTCTGAGAAAATGGGACTAGGTAGAGATGGGGGTAGTGGGAGCTGGTTTGTGAAGATGAAGGCAGGCGACATTGAATTTTGGCAGATGACTGTACTGATGTGTCTATTTTAAATCTTGTAGTAGGGCCTGTGCTAATCATATAAGACCTCTGAGGAGGATTCTGAGGGGTGTTTTTAGCCACTCAAGAACTCTGAGGCGTCAGGATGGGTGACACACTGAAGTGCAGTCCTACAGGATTACAGAGAACTACTCAATCTTGTCCTTTCTCCTCTTGCCAAGGCTTCAGGACCTTATGTCACTGATACGCGCTCTGCTACCTCCACTCTCATCCTGCCCTGAAGGTGCCTTGGAAAGGAGGCAGCAGCTTCTTGCAGAGGAGAAGCTGGGTCTGGGAGGAACACAGTGGGGCTGATGTGCCTGGGTGGGCTATCTGTGGCCTGTTGAGAGCCTGGGCACTCTCTTGGTATCACTGACTTGAAATCCTCTGCTTCTGTCCTGTGTCAGAACTCAAGACTTCCTTTCCTGACAGCATACAGATCTTGGCTCTTCCTGATCTGTAAATTCAGCAAGCATTACAAAATTGCATGTGTGTAGCTCTGGATGTTCCATCCACAGCACGAGGCTGCTCTATGCAGCAGGGAGAATGCTAGAGCATTATTGGTTTTTTAAATTTTTTTTTCCTCCCCTTTTCTAATGTAGTTTAATGTATATGACTTCTGCCTATCTTTTACTACTTAAAACAACATAGACAAAACCAAGATGCTCTGCCAGATATTTTCTTTCTAGGCTCTGCGCTTTTTAGTTGTTTGGCTGTGGAAATACCTCAGTCATTTCCCCAGACTATCCATGATAAATGCTGCAGACAACTAGGTGGGAAGCAAGATTGTTGTTTCATTAAATTTGTTTGAAATTTAAAAAATGTTCCCATTTACCATTATTGCAAAGGAAAGAGTTTATAAAATGTTTCACGAGTAGTGAGAGATAAGCAGACATGCTTGCCTGTGATGAAATAGTGAGAGAGACATATGCTGCTCACCTCAAAAAAACAAATTGCCTTATAATGGTTCTCATGCAGAGCACCAAAGTCTTGGGTGATTTAATGAAGGAATTTGGCCTCAATCCTCATCACACTGAATGAGCATCCTAAGTATTCGACTTGAAATTTTATGGTGAGATTTCATGTTGCATTTAATAGGATCTGAAGGTTAACCAGTTCATGGCAGCCTTGTAACAACCAGATCCTCTGAAGAGGATGGAGGCAGAGATGTATGGTCAAACCTACAAGGAGTAACTTTTGGCAATAGTCTCTATGAAATGCTATCTTAATTCTTCTTTCTGGTCTAAGAAGATATTTAGTAACTAATTTTGCCAGTGACAAGGCTGTGAGAGCTCCATCCTAGAGCACAGCTATTGGTCTTTAATAGCATTGTACTTGTAATACTAATGAAGGAGTTGTTTTCTAATACAAAAACATGGCCTGCAAGATGCATCCTGGGTACTTGTGCTGTGCAACTGCTAAATTCAAGTTCTTGTTCCAAAGTGTGAAAGTCCTAGAGTTTCCTCACAGAAAACTGTAGAACCTGCGAAGCTGTGTTTCCATAGCTTGACAAACAGAAATGACTGAGAGTAGGTTCTTGTAACGTGAGGGATCAGGCAACTGTAGTCCTGAGTAGCTGAGAATTTCTCTCCCTCCCTGAGCTGCTGTTTGGGCTTGTAAAGTAGTGAGCTCATGATTTGCAGCATGCTGAAGCCAAGCTACAGGAGGTGAGCAGAAACTGTTGTACAGTAATAGCAGCTCAGTGTGTGGGAGCTGGTTTGACAACTCGCAAACTTTCTAATTAGGTCCAAATTAGGCAAGGAGAGAGGGAGGAAACAGGGCAGGCCTGTGTGATCTGTGATGGTGCTTTCTCTAAACACAGCAGATGCACATTTGTGCCAGTTACAGTGACATTTCACCATACCAGTCAAATACTATGGATAATATCTTCAATGCCTTCTTAAATTTTTTGAGCAGACCTCAGTGATACAGGTTTCCCAATGGAATTATTCTTCTTTATACAGAGACTGTTTTAGAATTTCCTGAGAAATGTGAAATAGCTATTTAGGTTGAATGGAGATCCTGCATGGATGACTCCTTTGGTTATTTCATCTACATAAGGATCCTGAATGGGGTGTATTATGTTTAACTGGTGGCATAATGTTTTGCTTTTGTTGCGCATATTTTGCCACAAACCTCTTTAGAGTTTATGGACTAGGTGTCTGACTAATCTCTTCGGCTTCTCTAGATCTTATGTCCTGCCATCTTCAGGTTAAATTGCATTTATCTGTTGCCCAGCCCCCCTGAAGCCTTGAAGAAATAATTCTTGTTCATACTTGAAAAAAGGAGAGAGAGATTTGAGAAAAGACAGCATGGGCAAGGGTTAGAGCAGCAGAACTAAACTCTGTCATTGCTGGTCCGAGATTAACCATTATGCTTTAGGTTGCCTCCTTTGCTAAAAAGAATTTAATGGTGCTGATTTCTTTTGTAAAATGCCATGAGGCCTTTGGATGCAGAATAATGCAGACAATTTTGTTTCCATGGGCAGGCACGTTTTCTGCAAAAAAACATGTAAGCTGTAAATAAATGTAAATAAACTGACTGTGCAGATTATTTTAGCTGTTGCTCTCACAGTTAATTCAGGTCTACTTCATCTAGCAGCCCCTACATTTTCCAGCTAGTTATACACTGGGTTTTCAAACAAGCAGTGGTGATAAAACGGATCTGTTCATTATTTGCGTAGCTCCTGCCTGGGTTTTTTTCAGTCTCTTTGTTCACATGTCAGTCCTAGTTTGTAAAACATGAACAGAGTTTGGAGGGGAAAAAAGCTCACACTTAACAGCTGTTCAGGTTTAACATGGGGCAAAGCAGTATTGCCATCATAAATAGGAAGATTTTCAGGAACTTGAGCTAATGGTATTTGAGATTTTAGGGAAATTTCTTTTAAAACAGAAAAATTAAAAAGTATTTGTGGTTGACTCAAAGCATTTTTTTGTCAAAAAACTACAAAACCCATTTTTTTCATACAAAATCTGAATTCATTCTTTCAAAAATAAATATATTTTGACTAATAATGTAGTTACTGCAGTGTAGACATGGTATGACAGTGCCTTTAGCAGCAGCTATTCAGTGACTTCCTATCTTAGTGCTCTTTGACTGGTAGTCAGAGAGACGTGTCTCTGATGCCCCATGGCCCCATCCGCATTACCTCTCTAGCTTGGAGGAGAGACCGTGATATATCATGAAGTATTTGCTTCAGGGCTCTGTCGTTAAGACTGAATTCTTAAGGATCTGATTTCCAGTGATTTCCTCTCCTAGCAATCAGTAAAATAAATATGCTGGTATTTTAATTTTTTCAAAAAGTAATTTTCTGCAGCTTAAAAATTCTGTTTTCTGACAGGCTTGTACGTGCATCATTAAGGTATTACCCTAAGTCCACATAACTTCAACTACTCTTACATGTCCTCAAGCTCCATCTAGTAACTCTGCAAGATAATTCACCACTGAGTGAATATATAAAGGTGAAAAATACTTTTCAGGAGTGCTTGTGAATATTAATCTGAAGAGAAGTGTTTGTTTAGGACTTGCTTAGTGTGGCCCATTATACTATCTGGCACTACTTCAGCATCTATGGGCATAGATGACTGGTGAGGCAAGCTCATAGAGATTTGATCCATCTAGGCAGACAGGAGTGAATGGTTTCTACTTATGAAGGGGATACAAAAACCTAAAAAAAAAAAAATCCCACCCCAAAACAAACCCTAAAGAAAAATATTAAAAT
>WEIS01094227.1:0-10739 GCA_013389965.1 Todus mexicanus
TAACCCTCTTTTGGAAATACTAGAATATATTTGAGATAAGAACTTAAAAACAAAACAACACCAGACGTTCCACAGCTGATTGAACAATGACTGCAAGAGCCATGCATCATACATAAATTTCCACCACAAGCCCCTACTTGTGGCAGAGATTTTAATTAACAAAGAACAGGGTCTTATAATGGGAAGTTCTGGCAAATGAAACTGCAGTTTGTGCTACCAGATCCAGCTATGACTTCAAGGGGTTTTATTTTCCGAATAGTTTCCATGATGTTGAGTTGTTTTTCTGTTCTCTTGCTGATTTTTTNGATGTTGAGTTGTTTTTCTGTTCTCTTGCTGATTTTTTTTTTCTTTAGTATATTTTGACTCATCTTTTTCTTAGACTGACACCCGTTTCCCGAATCTTAACCCTCTGTGTTAATGTTTTAAGAATATATTTTTGACTCTTAATGCTGTTTGACTTGATTCCAAAGAGTAGAAGAGGTAGGGTGTTGTGGCTTGCTTTTAAGTTGGTAACAGAATGTGGGTCTGCAGCAGGAGGCTGGACTACCACGTGGGTTCGTGAGTAGGATTTTGTAGAGTTCTTCTGAATGCAGGTCATGCTTCTGATTGAGATCTATATTATGACTTTATTCCCCTTCCAGTTTTCTCTGTGTTTTTTTGTTCCTTGGATTTTNTTTTCTCTGGTTTTTTTGGTTTCTTGGATTTTTTTTTTTTAAATATCTCTTTTTTTTTTTAAAAGATACCAATCTGTGAAGGAGTATATCCTATACAGTGGATTTTTGTGAGGCATAGGTGCATCCTGACTTTCAGGTTTCTGTAACGCATGGTTTGGGCAGAGATACTGATTTTTCTGGTTTTAATTTCCTGCTCTTACTGCTTATTGGACACTGTTCTCTTTATATTGAGGGTCAAGCTTGGTCAAAATCTCCCTCCTGAAAAGACTGTGTCTATTTGTTTGCTCCTGTTAACCTTTAGCTACTGTGTTTAATGTATATGGAGGTAGCATATTATTCTGCTTTTGTGGTCATGGTATTTCTGGGTGATTTACCTGAATGTGCTGTTTGGCAAGTTACTGCTTTTGGCAAAGCCAGTGATGAACTTCCAGAGAAGTGTCTCTCCTTCATCACATTTCCATTCTCATGTGTGTTTACCAGCACAGTGCTGGATTATGAACTGGGGTGATCATCACTTACTGATTCGCTGATGAGAGGCTGTTGCCAGCAGAAATCTGGAAAAAAAAATCTGAGAAATCTGGATTTCACCAATAAGAGAGATCATTTTTAAGTAGGAATATTTTTCTTCCTCTTGCAGTGAGAAAACAGCGTGTTTCTTACTTGGATAGGGCATAAGAGATTTAATTTCAAAGTACTGTTGGTTTTAGTAATTTAGAGTTAGTTACGCCTCTCCGCAAAGGGGCTGGGAACCTGCCTTGTTCAAACATATGGAGACTGAGGCTTTTTGGGTGCAAGAGTAGTGTGGCTGTGCCTCCTTCTGAAATTGAACGGGCAGAGCTCTTTTATAACTAGCTGGAAACACCTCTTCTGTTTGGTAGAATCTGATTTTAAAATCTCTACTGAAATTAAAGTTTGGCAGTAAAGATGTGGAATAAGCATTTGGCCACCAGTGAGATCACTCTACCCAGCAGTAGCAGATTTTTTTTTAAAAGGTAGATAAACATCAAATCTGTGATTATTGATGCATGTGTTGATCCAGGGGGGTTATGTTGCTTATTTGTAACCCGAGTATTTCAACATTCCATGTGTAATTCTATAGAGGGTGTTTGCTATGGGAACCATCCTATCGCTGTCCTTCTGTGTCAAAGAACTCCAAAACTCTGCTCGGAGCAGAGGTTTTTTGCTGTTCTTTTAAATAAAGTTTGTTTGTACAGGTAGTGGCTAATTTCTCTTAACCTCATTATTTCCATTTCGACTCCTGCTGCACTTTGTGTTACTGTTTGACTGTACATTTCAAAGGATTGGATTCTTCATGCTGCCTTTTCTTGTGGACTTCTAGTTTCCAGGACGTGAACTAGTTTTTGTGTGTGTAGTTGGTCTCTGTAACAGTGTCGTTCATTTTTCGGAAGTCTAGAATTTAGACCATTAAGGATTATTGCAGGCAGGTCTTAAAAAGTGCTCTGCGTCTTGGTAGCATTGGAATGCTTGTGGGGGCTTGAACTAAAACCTGTGATTGAAATACTTGCGTTGCTTAGAAGTCAAAATCCAAATCTAGCTTAAGAGCTTGTGTGATGTTTACATAGAGTTTGGTAACACCCATCTGAGTTGTCTCCCTGATGTAACCATTTCTTGCTAAAAACTCCTTAGGAAATACAAGCCGCAGCGTGCTTGGCAGCCACGCTTTTTTTTTTTTTTGTAAGCGCTGACAAAAGCTGTAGACTTATTGTTACAGTGGGGTTTTTTTTATATGTTGCGTTTTTCAAATCATGTGAATCTATTTCAGGTCGTACCAGCCTTAGCTAAGGAAGCAACCATGCTTGACTAGTTCTCTTCATGCCTTCGTGTTTTTTCCCCTTTTGTCTGTAACTGCATGTCTTCCAAATCCTTTAACAGGATTCTGATCGAAAACACGAAGGGGAACGCTGCAGAGAGAAGGCAAAGAGTGAGAAGAAAGACAGGCATCGGAGTCGCAGCCGATCTCAGGAGAGAGACTACGCTTACAGCAAACAAAAAGACAAATACAGAGAAGACTTCCGAATAAGAGACTGGGAGAGAAAAGCAGACAGAAGCAGAAGTCCTAAGAAATCAAAAGACAAAGAGAGGTCCAAGTACAGATGAAGGACGAGGAAAAGAAAGAAGAACCGAAGTATGTTTTCTTCAGCATTTCCAATGTTCCTTCAAATGGATGTGCAGTTACTGGATGGAAGCGGTTGCTTTCTGTTGGTAGCCTGACCTTACAATTCTATGAAAGCCCAGTGTATGACTGTCAGAGTAAGCCTTGCTTCCAAAAAGGCGGTTTCAATAAAGCATTTCACGTTAGTGAAATTATTTGAGTCTCTGATAAGGAATGTTTTCTAAAGCTTGTCAGAAACATAAGCACGCGCTAACAAGTGAATTGCCCTTCTCCGCTGTGAAAAGATTTGCAGGACATAGTCTTTTCTACAAGGAGGTTGTAAATTTACCTTTCGGCACTTTCAGATGCTATAGCAATGTGTGTGATTGAAGGCCTGGGGAGGCAGAAATGTGCTGAGCACACTCCTTCCAGATAGTGGGCAAATACCTTTTGTATATGAAGTCTCCAAACTCTTTTTTTCCTTTCCCTAAAATGAAGCGTAGTCCCATCAGCTCTGTTTGCTGGCACCCCTGTGTAGCAGTGGTTAAAGGCACTGAAGTAGCGCTGTGCTGTTTGCACAGGCCGTGGAAGTGCTGCACCATACTACAGCAATTGCGCTTACGTGCTCGCGTATTTACAGGTCACTTGGCTGTGTGGTGTTGCTGGAGGATGCCTCTCGAAAGGGAAGTTCACTTGGTACTTGGCCCATCTGTAGTCACTGCTGAAGATCTGGCCTCTGTCCAGTCAGGAGGACCCAGCAGCTACAATGTCAGGCAGATTGTGGCGGGTGGGTAAGAAAGGAGAAAATAGTCGTTAGCAGAATTAGCAGAAAAACAGAATTTGTCATTTGCGTTGCATTTGCCAAGCCTACACAGGGTTAATTTTCAGGTTTTGTCGCAGAATTATGTCAGTGAATAACATGAGCTGCGTTCTTCTATAGATGAAGAGTTATCAGAGCTTGAGTCTTGCTGAAAGGCGGCATGTTCTTAAATACCTTGCTCCTCACCGTTTAAAGTGTTAGTCAGTATGCATGTGCTTGAAGAACATGTATGTTCTCCTCCTTCTTTCCAGAGGAGGAAAGATCTTGCATTGTTAGGAGGGGAGGGGAGACATGGGGAATAGTATTTGTATTTCCTTCCCCTCCATGGAGTGTGTGATGGCTCGGAGGCAGCCTGCTTTGGTGAATAAATTTAACCTCGATTGTTTTGTTTTCTTCTTTAATACTTCTGTAGTACTTGCTGTAGTGTCGGATTGTAAGATGTAATTAAGATTTTTTTTTAGCTTGATACCCCTCATGGGAATGTGATCTGCAGGACAAAGGCTAAAGAAGAGAGCTAAGAGAGAGACTAAAGCCAAGAAGAGTCGCTACAGATTACTCTCCCAGGAGAGTCAGTAGCTGTGCCCGGCTAGAGCATTTGAATGGACTTTATGCAGAAAGAACATCTGATGAAGATGCTGCAGTGGAAAGGCTGATAATAAAGGAACAAAAGCAGCTCTTTACCCCACGACAGACAATTCTGACTAAGCAGGCCAGGCCAGATGCCTAGAGTATCCAGACCCGAGCTGGGTGGGGATGTATGAGGGTATCATGTACAGGGATGTGCTTTTCAGCAGCATCTACCCTGGCTTCGTTTGGTTAAATGCTGAATGTAGTTGGCTAAGAAGCTGCTTTTTGCTGAATCTCTCCTTTTGAACTTTTGTGTGCTTCAGAGCATGGAACTAGAAGTCCAGGGTTTCTGTAACTGTCTCCTGACAAAACGTTTCTCAGCCAATGGGCATTTGCAAGGATTGATGTGATCCCTGCAGAGTCTGAGCAAGAGCGCAGGGCCTGCTGTGCCAGAGGAGAAATGAACAGGGATGCTGCTGTCAGGAGTCTGTCAGGGGAGCCTGGGCCTGTGAGCTGCTCACTGTTCTGTCAAGGAAGTTTCTGTCTTCATTCTGGGCATAAGAAGACTTCCAAAGAACTGTACTAGGCCAGGATATGATGCATTTGGGGTAGTGCTGCTGCGGCAGTAGGTTTTCTCTATCTCTTCCTGCTTTTAGCCTGCTTTGTTAAAGAAACAAGGTTGGCACTGTCATAACTGTCCTCGGTTGTTCTTTTCCACAGCACGTTTTTAACATGCAAAAAACACTGGCCAAATTTAACAAGGATGTGGAGATGATAGAGCAATTGAGTTCTTGCTGCTTTTTGGAAATGACAGGCACCGAAAGAGAAAAAAGCTTCCACTCTGAGAAGAAACTGGATTCTGGCTGAACACCAGAGATCCTCTTAGGGGAGAGATGGTGAAAGTAACTTAACAGCCTGAAGAGCTCCAGCAGGCATTCCCAGGCTTCAGCTGGCCCCCAACCACCTGTGGAACATACTCAAGGACTTGGTGCTTAGATACAAACCCTATTTCAGGTGAATGTGCTCACTTCTCTGCAGCTGAAATGGTTTGTTGGTGATTTTTTTTTCTTCCCTCACAAGTGCGTGCTGAAGAGCTGAAAGTTTCTAAGAGTAGTGTATGGAAGTAAATAGTTTCTGTTGGTGGCCAAAGTCCAGAATAAAGCCTTAAAAAAATACATCCAAAAGGTTGCAAGTTTCTGATTTCAATATGACGTAGCGCTTTAAAAATATACCCAGTATCTTTAGATTGATGAAATTACCTGTTAATATTTTCAAAATGAAACTGTCAAACACGGATGTTCAAAAGTAGGTGATTTTAACAGGCGAATAAATGACAGCGTGGAAGTTCACTCTTTGGAGGCACGTACTTAATTTTAGGTACTGCTAAAGAAGGCTGCATTTCTAGGCTACTCTGCTAACACTGGAGGAATTGCAGTTTGCCTGGTATGCACGCGGACTGCCAAGAGCTCTGGGTTAGGTGGGTTTACTGCTACAGTCATTGGGGGTTCTTCTGGAAATGACACGAACGAGCTGTGTGGTCAGCTGAAACCACAAACATTTCCTGCTGTTCCCATCCTGCCCGGAGGTGTTGGAGCAGACAAGACTTTTTATTATCGGTGAGTTGGAGAGTTGACTTGTTTTGTTCTAATGAGTTTTCACACTTCCCTATCCTCATTTCCTTTTTGTCAATGCTATCTCCAGCCTCAATTTCACTATTGACCTTTGTGGTAGTTAAAAAACAGAAGAGAAAACCCCACCTTCCTCTATGATGTTGTGAAGAACATTGGAAATACTGCAGCAGAAACATCAGCTTCTTTACTTTGACTTAGCTCAGGCCTGTTTGAAGGTGAACTTTTCATGCTTTAGACTCTCTGTTCATGGGTTAAAGGCTTAGAAACCAGCTCCTTAGTTTTGTATGGGATTGCCTTAAGGGAAGTAGCAACTAAGCAACACAATATAGACTCTAACCTGCTGTGTTTCATGGGTAAGAGGAAGTTAAGAGACCTACTTCACAGTCCTGCATTGCAGTTCCTCTAGTTCTCTGTAGCTCTCCGTAGACCTGAGGTGGTCTTGACCAAAAGGTCTGAAAGCACTAAAGGCAAGTGGGAGAGCCTAGGGGCTTGCAACAGAGCTCTCTTTAATCCCATGGACATCACACATGTCAGTAGAAGTAGCATAAGAATTATATACAAGTGGTTGGTACTCTAGGATGGGTGACACAGTAAGCAGTTACCCAAAAACATTCACGATAGCCCTGCGTTCATCCTGGTGCCTGCTCTGCCTGGTGGCTATCAGCCTTCTGGCTGGTGGTTTCCTGTTTCCTTTCTCAAGTATCATGTGTCTTTATGAAACTCCCTGACATAAGCCTAGGTTGTGCTCTAGGTGGGTTAGGGAGCTGGAAACACGTAAGTGTTGCTCATCAAAATCCCATTTTGGTACGATGAGTTGGTGTTTGCTCTTCCTTTGGGATGTGTGCCAAGAGTTGTTCTCGTGCAGCCCCATGCGTGGATGGAAGAGCACTCCATGCATCCCTGGTTCTGGCCTGCCAACAATCTTTACTCTCTGTAGGTAAAGCTCTACCTGCTTCCTTCCCCTTGTCAAGAAAAACCAAAACCAAACACCAAAACAAAAAAAACTAATCACAAAACAAAGTTCCCCCCTAACTATTTGTTATTTGGACAAGCATTTTTAATTGCACATTTAAGAAGTGATACTGAAAATATTCAAGAAGTTCAGAAGCATTTCTGAATGCATTGCTGCTTTTATCTTTACTTATCTCATCCTCCTGTAGCCTGATTGTTTCCATATAAAACTTGTATATTATTCATCATGGGATTACTAATTTTGCTTGTAACCTTCCTAAAGCACAGGTAATGTGTCTCCTATCGGTCACCTGTTGCGTACACAGAGACAGCATTAGCAATCTGAAAAATGCTCACTAAGATTTATGTAACTGCTTGGTACAGGGCAGTGTTTTTGTGTAAAACCCTTGGTCTGGTTACCGCCAGAATGTGCTTTTTCTCAGTGAGGAAGCCAGGATCGTCTCGGTTAGACACAGTAGATGTGTTAAAAGGTGTCAGTAAAACCGCATTAAAAGTTTTAAGTCTTCCAAGCATACAGTAAATCACTGAAGCTAAAAGACAGTTCCAAGAGCTTTCTGAAATCTTAAGCCGAACAGCAGTAAACTTTTGAACTTGAAACTTGTTTGGGACTTTCTGATTGTAAAAGGTACTTTTTATTATAAGCTCAGTGGAAAACATGAGTAATAGCAGTATCTTTCTATATAAAAAGCAGAGGAAAAATAGACACTTTAGGCAAAACCAAGTGGGGATCCTGCTACATCAGATGGGATTGTAATTTTCCAAGAAGTAAAAGAAGGTGCCATTGGCTGTACTGTTGATATTGGTTCTTCTCTGTTCTCCCTGTCCTCCGGTCAGATAAAGCGCTCTCTACTCTTGCATAGTTTTGGGGAGGCAAGAAAGGTGATCATCTGGGCAAATGTGAAAATACCACTTCTAAAGATACTGGCTCTTTACCAGCCTGAATGAAGGGCTGCCCATCAGTAACTGATCCATCATTCTAGCAGAACCTGTTATATTAGCGATGTAAATTTTTGGGGTGAACACTTGTCTCAAGTCAAAATTTCCCGTGTCTCCATCAGGAAGAGGATTTCACTGGCAGAAAACAGCTACACTTTGCCTAACAGTGTGTAAAGATCATATTTAAATTTGGGAGCGTAGCTCATCCTGTGTAAAGGTGACTTCTTGTTCTTAGTGACCCAGGAGATCGAATTGAGGGAGTACAGCCTGAGGGTCCGACCCAAGCCTTGAGAAGGCAGCAGGAAGATATTCTTGCTTGAGGCAGGATGGAGAATGTATTAGTTCCAGGAGCTATTTGAACTATTTCTGGCAAAAGACCTGCATTTGATTAAGCACTTGCTTTATCCTGACTGTCTCCTGATGGTTAGGGGGCTAAAGAATTTTCACTGTGTTACCATCTACATTTGTTTGATTTTCCCAGCAGGTGTACTTTTTCAGATGAGGAAGACAGTAATAACATTTTTCTCCAGTGCTGATGCAATAAATGACTGTTTCCTCTAGCAAAACAAATAGCTCACTGGGGTGTGTAGACCAAAACACCTGTGGTGTTCCACACTACCAGTTTCAAGAGAGTGTTTTTTCCATGTGAGAGTCTAACATTGTCAGGAAGGTGGTTTTGCACAGGGAGCCTCCTTGAAAATCATCCTTGGTCCTCTCCGTAGCCTCCAGAAGCTGCCACAACAAGGTTGTCTTGCTCTGAGGTTGTTGATGATTCTTTCTGGTGAAGGTCCATCTGTTTCACAAACCAGTAAATCTTCATTTTTCAGCCCAGCGCAAAGACATCCATTACTGGGCAGATCTTCCCCTCTGAAAACTTCTCCCACTGCAGCTCTTTCCCTCTTGAAGATGTAATGCCATTGAGCAGCAACAGATCTTTGCAACGGGAAAACTGCATGCTTGTTGGTGCAAGGGAGCACAGACGAGAAAGGAAATATCTGTGAAACCACAGCCTTGGGCCTTCAAATGTTTATCTGTACTGATGAGAGCAAGGGTTTGAGACCATCTGAAAAAATTAAATATGATCCTTTATTTCTCATGGTCTTCTGCCTTTCAGCTAACAGACACCTAGGTGAAGGCTCTTAAGGGATTTCACAAACTGGGTAGGGGTCTTCCTGGGTGACTACAATTTGAACAATGGTGAAGTCTTTTGCTCATGGCTTTTTACTGTAGACGCCTTTAGTCGTTTCATTACAAATAAAAGAAGAGTGCGAAATTCTCTTATCTGCTTCTCTTCTTGTTTCTTTTTATAAACTCTGGTTTGTTCTTATTTATGTAGTTAAAAAAATGACATTTTACTGAAAAGGAGGAGTTAAAACAATACTATGCAGTGTGAAATGCTTTGCTCTGTTGCCTTCCTGGATTATAAATAATGTAGCAGCTTTCTCTTTCCGTTCTGATGGTACTGCTTCGTGGTGGTCTTGCGATGAGGTATGTGGCATTCTGGAAGCTTAAGCGGTGCAAAGAAGATCCTTCTTCTCCAGGGATGCGGAGTCAAAGGCTCGGGGTGTTGCGCTCTTACAGCTGTCCCAGACCGCAGCAAACTAACACGTTTGTTTACTTGTGGCCTTAGGAACACTTTCCTATTTCTGTAGCCACTAACCTGCTCGAGTAACCTTTGTGGATCAGAGGCAGGATAGTTGAGGCGATGTGCTGCCCTTTTGTCCTGTGACTGCCCGGGCGCTGCTTTACACAGCAGCAGGGCAGCCTGGGTCCCAAAGAGTTCCCGGGAGCGTGAGTGGGATGGAAAGGCACCACCATCGACTGGAACCAGCTGGTGAGCAGTGGTGAGCCTTGTTTACCAGCAACCAGTCTTTGGATTAAACAGGATGCCACTACAAAGGGTTTGGCCACCCTGCTTCCTCCCGCAAAGTACGCAAGTAGGGGGGAGTTTCTGGCTGGGAAAGGGCAGCCCTGCTCTGATGTGTTACCTTGTGTCAGTGGTAGAGGTGATCTCCTTCTTCAGCGGTGTACCCCCACCCACACTGGCCCTGTGGGCAGACAGCACTGCTCCTGCAGAGCTGTCTGCAGCATCCAAAGGGTCCCAGATGTTAACACACTTCTGGAATATCCAGCACTTCCTGGTGTCTATAAGTCGATTTGGGGCATACTTGCTTGCTGCAAGATAAGGGACAAGCAGAGCAAAACCTCAGGTTTCTCTGGGAAGTGCCTGCTGATCTTAGCTGTGGACAGGCTGCATGTCTCTGAAGCAGTCTTTTGATTGAGGCACCAGCAGGTTAGGAGGGGATGGTTTTCGATATTTTACTGTAGTCTCCCAGAGAAGGTTCCCTCAGATGTGGAGGTGTTTGAATGAAGCTTTGCAGTATCAGTTATTAAGGAAAATGTTCAACTTTCAAAATATTCTTTTCCCTTGTGTCCCAGAAGGTCAGAAATTTGGCAAATGCAGGAGGAATAAAGCTGAAATAACCTGGTAAAGCATCTGTGGTGGAAAACTTTTCAATTGCCTCAGAATTTATATACCATTTTCTCACCACCCAGCGTTGTGGATTCCTGCCAGAGTGGGTTTGGCTAATCTTTGCCAGTGACTCAGAACCGAGGGATCTGTTGGGAACCACTTTTTTTTTTTTTTTTTTTCCTTTTGAAAAATGAAGTGAAAGTTTATCAATCTATACAGTTAAATGAGAGCTCAGCCAGCCAAATGAGGAAGTAAAACCTTCCTATAGCACGAGCTCTAACCTGCTCACTGCACTTGTTTGCTCTCAGTTGCCATAAAGCCTCTCTCTATATACAGGCTGACGACTTCCTTGTGAGCCCAGTACTGCCCTGAATCCAGCTTCTGGCTCACGAATGGTGGGACAATATTGCTGGGACGCAGAAAAAGCAGCTGTCAGGTAAGGTGCGGAGCAAGCGGGGCTAACTGTGAGTACAGCTCACTCTCTGGGGCATTTGGTTTTATTATTTTGGGCAAATGCAACAGGGAAGGTGGGGAAGAAAAAGGCAAATCGCTT
>WEIS01094230.1:0-15138 GCA_013389965.1 Todus mexicanus
TGGGGATCTACGATCTGCAGAAAGGACATATTGTTAATGCTTTGATTAGCTCAGTGGGATATCTGTTAGAGCACAGAGCAGGACAGAGAAGGGACACAGAGCATTCCCGTCCCCTCCCTCACACCCACAACTGCAGCTGAGCTCAGATGTGACAAATCAACATACCTGCACATCATAAGGGGGGACAGCTTTTCCCAAAGAGCCAGGTTTTATTGGTGGTCCTTTCATATTGGCACATATTGTCACCTGCATAATACATACATCTATTCATTTATTTATTTAAAATGTGTGGGATATCTTGTAGGCTTTAATATTGTTTGCATTAGGCACAACACCACCTCCTCCTGACTTCGTCATGACAAGGGCTGAATCAGAACTACAGCATGTGGATCTCAAAGCTCTCCATTAGAGGAGCTGAGAGGTATTTCAGGTCAGCCCTGTGGTATGAGGTTGCTTGTGCTCAGTCTTCTGCAAACACTTGAATTTGCAATAAAGCAGATGTGAAATTCTTACAGATCTTATTTCAGCTACGAGACAATTCCTTTGAGGCCATATTGAGGATAAGGGGAGAGAATGCCTGAAATCTGACTCTTAATACCTTCATTAATGTTCAGTTACAGAGGAATCTGGGATGTGAATCGATTTAATATTTTTCTTTAAAACCTTGGGCAGGCAAAATTGATACCCTGAGCAAATTTTTTATTTTTATTTTCTTTTAGTTTTGTCTTTTAACTGAAGATAAAGAAAGGATCTACTACCAGTTGTTTGATCTGAGGTAATTTCTGCTATTGGTTTTGTAGGAGGTGAACTCTGTAGTCAGTAATTCCTATAAACATTAAAATATGCAGCTAGTTGATTTTGGGACTATATAATCGTAATTATACATAGCCTCTTTTTTAAAAGGTTCATTTAAATGATTCTCACCTTTTCCACTGACTTATCAGGCACATTGTGCCTCTGCATTGTTACCTTTGAAAGGGCATACTGCAAGAATTAAGGCGAACGTACTGTTTCAGTCTGGCCATAGCCTTCATGGATATCCACCCCTGTCTGGGTTTTCCACTTCGCGATCACTTCAGGATTGAGCGGTTCCCCTCCAGATAAACAGTGTTTCAGGCTCTTGAACTTGTAGCTTGAGAGGAATAACAGTTAAGATCATTTTCTTAACTCCGGAAAAGAGTAGTGAATGGCCATAACTGAACAGCCTCCCTCAGCTTTCAAAGAATATCTGCCTAAAACTTCACAAGCTCCTTTGGAAATGGCAATAATCATCCTACTACACAGTGCTGATAGGACTCCTTGATTACTCTCTTACCACTGAGGTCAACCAGTGAACAAGTGGTTTATCTCTGTGTCACTGGGAGTAGTNTGTGTCACTGGAAGTAGTTATGGTTTGGTTGTGGGTTTTTTTGGGGGGTGGGGTGGGTTGTTTAGTTTTGTTTTGTTTTTTTTGTTTATTTGTTTGTCTGGAAAAGAAAGAGCAAAGGTGTTTTCTTGGAAAAGCTGACAAGAAAGGAGAAATCTGAACAAGCACATCAGATGTTCATGGAAAGCTGTCATGTGCTGACATCCAAGATGAAATACGACACAGAATTTTCTAGAGCAAAAGGAAGGCTGAATAGGAAGACAGAGCCTGAGCTCTCTGCTAAATCAGGGTTGGCTTTTGCCAGGATGAAAGACTCCTGTGAGAAAATTTAAGTACCTTACTGAAGATGTGAAAACCCCTTACAGATCACACTGACTACTACTCACAAATTGAGTACTTTACAGCGTAACGGTCTCGTGGGAATAGCTGTGAAATAACTCTCAGCATGTGAAAGTCCTCTAACTGCTCACTTCATTCTCAAGTATATGGGAACAACTCCACTGTACTCCAGTAATTCCCTGATCCAGTGCTGCCTGAAACCTCGACTTAAATTTAACTGTGAACCATAAGTTCAGAGGAGGTGACAACTTAAAAAAACCAAACCTCACTTGTTGGCTCTGTGCTGCCTTTTCAAAGAGCCGTTCCTGAAGCCTTAATAGTCTAAGGTGTGGCTAGCTAGGCCTGTGTTTCAGAATACAGCTTTTTCTGAGAGCAAATGTTACTAGTTAGATTTTCCCTGACTGAAAAAAAAAAAGATTAAGCAACATAAGGAACCAAACAGCCAGAGTTGGCACAACATTATATCCTCGCCCCTCTGCTACCCCTGCAATAGATGGATGTGCAGTACCTGCTCAAATCATGTTGGACCAGCATGCGGTAGGCAGTGGGAGCAGTGCAGAAGACAGTGATGGGGTATCTTGAGAGAGTCTAGTAAAACAAAAAGCGATTGTGTTGAAAAGAAAACGTAATGGTGCATCTGACATTGTAAATGCACAGGTGATTAACACAACTTATGCACTCAGATGTCTGTAAAATGAAAATAATAAAAAATGCAACATACATTCAACACAGAGAATGACTACAGAGTAGTGATTGTTGAGTGGCTGAACCAGTCAGCTCCGCTGCTGTCGAAAATATAGTACTTTCTGTCCAACAAAAATCACTCATGCAAATGAATGGCCACTGAGAGCAGTAGTTCCAAGGTGACTGTCTCCTGGGCTCAAGACTAAGCAACAATAGCAAACGAGACCAAAGCTTTTCCAATTCAGTCTCGGGAAAGTCTGTGTTTCCTCTCCACACAAGAGGTCAGTGTTGAGAAGAACAGGCCAGCTGAGTGGTTTTGTGAAATGGAACAGGCATTCTGGCTACTCATGAAAAATTCAGGATAACCGGATCCTGATTCAGGTCTATGCCAGACTCTGATTACTGGCCCATGCTCACTCGGAGAGCAAAATAGCTGGAAACCCACAGCTGAAGTGAGCTTTAGGCTAAATATTCATAGATTCATTCATAGAATGGTTTACGTTGGAAGGGACCTTAAAGATCATCTAGCTCCAACCCCTCACCATGAACAGGGACACCTCCCACTAGACCAGGTTGCTCAAGGCTCCATCCAACCTGGCCCTGAACACTTCCAGGGAGGGGACATCCACAACCTCCCTGAGCAACCTGTGCCAGCGTCTCACCACCCTCACCGTGAAGAATTTCTTCCTAAATATGAGACAAGAGGCATCCTTCGCCACATCTCTACGCTGCAGCCGTGTCCCATAGCCTACCCAGGAGGGAAAACACTTATTCCTCTAGCTCACTGGGCACCAAAGGGAGGGATGATTGCTTGGGATGTGTGAAGTATTAACCCTGCAGGTACAGGGCAGCAGGTGCCCACACACTGGAGCTCACCTTGTTTGTTTCGTTTATGCAAAATAGAAATAAACCTCACAGTATAAAATGTTACGCTTACCTCTGCGGCAACCGCCGGTTTAAACTGTGGCATGTTGTGTATAAAGACACATGATCCACAGATCCATGGTGCAAAAACACTGCTCCAAGCTGCTTTTACCCAGCCAGTATCAGAGGTATTCCACATTATATCTGAAGAAGTCAAGTTCATCCAGTGCCTGATGATAAAGCAGAGATGAAAGAAATGCTTCATAGAATGTGAAAGGATAATCACAGCATAATTAAAGGAAAGGGCAGGAGGCTTCCATTAGAAGATACAGTGTCAGCAAGTGGGGCTCTTTAGCAAATTTCTAAGACATGAAGAATCTTAAACAATCGCTTATTTCCCTTCATTCCCTCCTGTTTAATATTTCCAGCATTTGTTTTTTCTCCAGAATGGTGCAAAACATCCTTGGCTTGAGTTGCATAATCTGGATCCAGATGAAAAACCAAACAGATCATTTGGAATAATCTTTCCCCATCTTGTGGAATAGAGACAGCAGCTAAATTACATCTTATTTCTCTAGGAAACTAAGCAAATTACTTCTATGGACTCTCTACGACCAACTTCCAACTCAGAATGCCTTGGGAAATGTATCCTTTGATGTTCATGAAATTTCTCACTCGTTGGGAAGCATAAATAAATGATCAACAAATGCAAATCAGTACCAAGGCACAGACTCTAACTGTACCGTAACTTTTAAGGTATAATGCTGCTGTCCAAGGTTCCTTTGGCTCTCAAGGAAGGTTTACACAATACTAAAGCACTTGACTTTATCTGGCTTTGCTATAAAGATACTATCCCTATCGCTACTCTGCAATAACTAACAAAACATTGTGTTTGATGCTCTCAACTGAGTCTTCAAGAAGCTTTTAATAACAAGGGTTTCACAATGAAAGGGGAAAGGTGAGGAAGAAGCAAGATCCTACACTCATGAAATGCTGATATTTACTGACGATTCTTGCAGTTGCATTTTCAACTTCATCGCGATCGTGTTACTTAATGAGCATACTGAGAGCAACTGCAAGGTATACCTGCCACTGGTTGCAAATCCGATGCCGTAACTGCAGTGCGAATGCACCACCATTTTCGGAGAGCCTGTACTTCCACTAGTGAAATAGATCATCATTGGGTCTTGACTCCTTGTCTTGACGCATTTATGGTCAGCAGATGTCACCCTTCAGAAGAAATAGTACATGGCAGTTAGTACATCTAGTTTTTCACAAAGGAAGTAATATTTTCTTAAGGTTTAGGAGATAAACAGAAAAACGGTCCTAAACTCTATGATCTCACTAAATAAATAGCCGCATCAGCTACCCCAGATAAGAGTTAGAGAGCACATTTTTCTAGTCACAAGCATGCTCTGTGTGCCAGAACCTTCAAGCAGTGAGCACCTACAGCATATTCCAGTGACGCTGCCTGCAACTATTTTGCAAGGGCACTCGATGTGCTTGTTACGGAACAGCAGACAGATGCAAAACCACTTCTGTCTCAAGTCAAGGGAAGAAATGACTGATGTCATGTTAGCTGAGCACTGAGAGCTGGCAATGGGCATCTTCTCCTTGAATTCAAGAGGCATTAGGCTGGGCTCTAGAAGACAAGCACAAAACAACTGCAGGATTAGTACTTTGTGTGCTTGCCTTGTGAACACAGCAGAAGCAGAGAGCTTTTAAAAGCTGGCAAAGTGCTCAGTAAGGAGAAGCTTAAAGACCAGAATACAGCTCCCAAAAAGTGTGTTGAAGGGATTTGTACTTAATGCAGTAATTACCATGAGCTGGCAGAAGGATGCAAAAATATAACTCATTTGCATTTTGGAAATTAATCCCCAAACTGAGCAACATCATCTCACTGATACCACCTGAGCTTCCTTCACCTCTCAGGGATGACGGTAAAGCAGACGGATACTCACGCAAGGAGTTCTTTGAAGTTCAGCCACCCATCTCTGCTCTCTTTGGCTACAATTACTTTGCTTTTTAGAAACTGGTAGTCAGGCATGATAGATTCCACTGCAGGTGCCAGGGTATTATTGGTAATGATGCACTTGGCCTTCGAAGCCTGGAGTCGGTATAAGATATCTTTGGCTGTTAATTGGGATGTTCCTGGAATAAAGATAATTCCTGGAAAAAAAAACATCACGCAATTTAGAAAATTGATCATTTATCTTTATTACGCTCACAGGACATGGTTCAAGCCATAGAAAGGTTGAGCTACTGGCCCCAAATTACTATTTGAGAAACAAGAGTCAAGTCTAACTCAGGTCTGAAGGCAGAGCTTGGGTGAATTTCTGGTCTCAGAATGATCTGGGATCACCTGGATCTGAAAGACCTTCCAAACCCTGTAACACTGTTTTTGAGTTTTGGGTCGTCCACATCAAAGGCATCTAGAACATCAGCAAGATCTAGATTCAGAGTGGTTTTGAGCACTTTCTTCATGATTCGTAACTCAGGAAAGAAGTGTAGAGATTATCATCCTCTTAATCAAGAATATTAATAACACCAGCATTTGGATTATATTTACATCTGAAGTAAAGCCATTATTCATTTCAACAAGGAACTATTATCTCTGATATCAGATAAATAGATTGAGGTCAGGTAGCTTACATACCTTGCTCAGTCAACAAATCTCTCAAGCTTGCATTCATTTTGTAATTTAACAAATGTAAGTTTGGATACTGAGTACCAGATATCTGAAATCACATTGTAGGGGATCTACTTAGTGCATTCCTTTCCCCAAGGATTCAAATAAACTTGACCTAGAGGTGATTTCAGTCTTCTTGCATCTTCAGAAGTGTCTACAAATTTTACAATTGGGAAACTGAGGAACTGAAATACTGAATGATACTCCCACATCATAGTTCCAAAAATCTTGGATACAATAGAACTGGATTCTCTGAGTCTTAATCCCTTTTAAACTTGCAAGAATCACAGAGCTTAGAAATGGGATGAAAATACCTGTTTGTATTGCTGTTGATGCTGAATTGTCCCATCACAGATGCTTATCAGTCCATAAATGCAACGGGTCAGAAACCGTAGTAGCAGAGCAAAATAATATTGTATCGTGATATTAACCTGTCTAGTCATATAAGTTGCTGCATTAAAACTGTGCACATTGGTAATGTATCTGGTCAAATCTGGCCTTAGATTATAACCATTCAATCTTCACTGGTTTCCGCTGACAATACCATTTACCTGGACCATGTCTGGTCAGCAGCTAGTACAATGTCGCCTTGGTTCCTGTGTGGGTGCTGCCAATTCTCCTTCTATGCCAAAGCTGAATTGTAGAGTGCATAGGAATACACTCATGCTTACGTTTGGGGGTTTTTTTCAAATTAAGTTAGCATTTTTAAATTTTTTATTTTTTTTCATATCTTCTACTCATTTTCTTTGTGCACCCAAGAGATGTGTAAGGTCACTCACCTGATCGGATACAGGCGACAGTCAGGATCCACCATTCAGGAATCCGAGGCAGAACTGCTATGACTTTGTCTCCTCTCTGCAAACCACATGCCTCGGAAAGTATATTAGCTGCTTTCCTAGACAGAAATCCCAGCTCTTCAAAGCTCCACTTCACCTCCTCTCCTTCCTCATTTACCCACCAAAAAGCTGGATTTGATGATCGTTTTCCATCCTAGAACATAACAGAAGATATGAAAATAAGAAGACAAACCTGAGAAGGTTTCATTAAACCCAAAATAACTCCAAACTAAGCAAATCATGCCTCACATCTAGTCTCTTAAAGCAATATCTATATTTCAGACAAGAAAATAAATTGGTGTATTCTACTCTGCCACTAATACTATCCAGTATCAATGAGGAAAATTGATTTTTATCACCTGAGATTTATTCCAATGTCTATGAAGTAAAAAGAAAAATACTACCTTTTCTAGTCGTGACCACTCATCTAAGACATCACTTGCAAAATTGAAATATTCCGGCAATTCCTTTTTACACTGGTTTATAGAGTCATAATATGAAGCAATCTGAGATGTAAGTAGCCTGTTGCATCCATGGAGTAATCTGCAAGGCGATCTGAGAATCCGCAAACACTGAGGAATCCATGATTTAATAAATGGTCTCATGATAAATGATGTTTTATCAGACAGCAGGGAAAAAATTGGATACAGACTTACAGGAATCAGTCATCTGAAATGAAAGAAAATACATTTAAAATCAGCCAGGTATTGGAAGCTCTCTAGCTCGTGATGTTGGATAAATTAATGCAAACCAGCTTGAATAAATAAGTTGTTTCCTCATTTTTTCCGCATTATTTAGTATGCTTCTTGAAATCATAGTATGAATCTTGAAAGTGTTCCTCCTTTTCTGGCAAAGAGACTGTGCACTGTTTTGTCAGTACAATCTTTGTCAGTTGATGAATGAATCTCATATCTCATCTCACCTCTAAACTATCACTTGGCAGTCCTTTTCTAAATTATCTATCTCTTGGTTCCTGTAAATTTTATATTTTACTTTGCCTGCTGACAGAAATAAAATGCCACTGGTTAGAAAGTGTTTTGAGGGCACTTTATTTATCACCTTGATTTAAAACAGTCTCTGCAATTAGAACAGGCTGCTAAGAGAGGTTGTGGAGTCTCCTTCTCTGGAGACTTTCAAACCCTGCCTGGATGTGTTCCTACGTGACCTGCCCTGAGTGATCCTGCTCTGGCAGGGGGGGTTTGGACAAAATGACCTCTAGAGGCCACTTTGAACCCAAACCATTCTATGATTCTATGTATCAACAGCTTTCGACCACACAACAATTTCCAGGTTGTGAGTGGTAACAAAAGAGAAAGCCCAATAATTGTATTTCTCCTGCATCCAGCCTTCCCTGCCGACTGCCCCGTGACTGCTGCAGAAGGCAGACTTTCCATAGCTCTCAAACTGTAAAGCACAAAAGGAAAGAGCCAGAACTAGTTAGGCAGCGATGAAGAAATGTACAGAAACAACACGTAGTCTGCTGTATGTCTAAAAGAAAACATTGCACTCCACCAGTTTCCTTTTTCTTTTCAGTTCTGCTAAATCCAGCTCCACACCTCATTGCAAATCTGTCCTGGCAGGGCCGACTGCTGTACGATCCTCCCCGTACTGCAGGTTCCTCCCAGGACACAGAGGTTAGAAGCCCTTTCCAGAATGGTGCCTGTTTCCTGGTAGGAGGTTTCCAGGATGGATTTGACTTTGTTTCAGCAGCAGACAGGGGAAAACCACCTCTCTAGGCAAATGTTTCTGTCATCCTTCCTGTGCCCTGGGAGCCTTGGGCTGTGTTTTGAGCTTACTGCATGGCCTGTTCAGATCAAACAGGTCTTGTCAGTTTTTCCTGTACTTTTGAAAGATGTTTTTTAACCCTGCTAGGATGCTACACAAAGACATCTTTGGAAAAGAGTCTGTTATGAAGAGAAAAAAATGACAAAGTCAAACAGGACACTCTTATCTTTCTGCCTCTTTTTTTTTTTGTTCTTCAGTAACCAATTGTGCATCTGTATTTACGTGTGATCTTATCTTGCAAGCAGCCTGAATACACAGCTCCCTCTGATTTCATTAGGTGCCCTGTACGTGCTAATAGAACACATCTCAAGGTGCATTACAAGCCAAAGCCTTTAAGATTGATCAGAAAGCATTCACTTGAATCCCAGCCCCACTCACACCAGGCATGTAAACAACCTAAACCAAAGCTATATGCCACCCAAGATCCTTCACTCCCAAGAAAATGGAAGGTACCACATCAACGACCATCATGAACACTCCTTCCTTTCAGCAGTACTCTCCTGAGACCAGTTTTCACCCTTTAGTCTAAAGGCGTGAAGGAGAGGAACAGTAAGAGGGAGGAAGAGTCATTCTTGGAGGCAATTTTTTCAACTATCAGTTTGGTTCTACAAATCCAGACCCACTTGTTCCCAAGTCAGCTCTGCCACTGTCTGTGCCAACAAAACAACCGCTAGAATACCTGGTCCCCTCTAGAGATGCTACCACTTTGGATGTACAGTTCACAAATTTCAGTAGAGTTTAAGGTTCAAAGATGTTTTTTTCTACAATTATAGACTGACAGCTATTCACAGAAATAACCATTTCCTAGTAAATGGTGCCTTCTTAATCTTTTTTAAGATATTTATTAAGATGTCCCGGAAAGACTAGCTGGGGTGCATTTGATCCCTTCAGTTAATTGCACAGATATTAGCTGCATGAAATTGTGCTGCCACTGAAAACAAATGGCAAAGTCATAGAATCATAGAATGGTTTATGTTGGTCGGGACCTTAGAGCTCATCTAGCTCCAACCCACCAGCCATGGGCAGGGACACCTCCCACAAGACCAGGTTGCTCAAGGCCCCGTCCAACCTGGCCTTGAACACTTCCAGTGATGAAGCATCCACAGCTTCCCCGGGCAACCTGGACCAGGGTGTCACTACCCTCATAGTGAAGAACTTCTTCCTAACTTCTAATCTAAATCTTCTGGTTTAACCCACAAAGTAGGATCTTACTTGAGCTACAATTTGGTGCTTAAGTAGAGAAGGAAGCCTCATAGACAAGAAACACAGACATTAAAATTACATATGCAAAGCAATCAGATTTTTTGCCTGAAATTAGCATGCTCTGAATCAGCTCCATAATAAGTAGCTTCACAAATGCAACAGACAACTGAATGCTAAGCAGAGGAGCAGCCCTCAAATACTGTCACAGGTACCTGACCTTTGTGTGCAGCTCTGCACTGGGGAATGGTGACAAGAGCAGGCTGCCTCATTACAGAAGTGCACTATGAATCGACCAGTGCTTCTGCAGGCTAGTGCTTCCTCCTGTGCTCTCTCACTGCCTCCCCAGAGTTCTGATTATTTACAGAAACAGTAAACTCATCTTCCCCACAAATACTTTTTTCCCAAACACTGCTAAAGATGAGGAAGCAACTAACTAATCTTCCTGTGGAAAGGTGCAGTTGGCTCCACTGGTGGTAGACTCTGTTATCAAGCTTATCAGCCTCTTAGTCTGGCTGATACAACGAGAGCCAGTTGAGCAGCAAGCCCTGCTGCTCAGTGTTCCTTTGCTTCTTTCTTTCTCAGGAACTGGATAAAGGCAGGACAAGATGAAGACACATCAGTTTTGCCTTCTGCCGTTACTGTTTCTCACAGGCTTCCTGGCGGCAGACATCATCAGCCCAAATGACACAAAGCTAAAGAAAGCCAAACTCCCCAAAATCAGAAAGGAGAACAATGTACTCTTGCTGAAAAAGAGCAACTTCGACAGAGCACTGAAGGAAACAAAGTACCTGCTGGTGGAGTTCTGTGAGTATCCCTTTCCACTGTCTCTTACCCTGCTGGCTCTGTAGAGCATGCCTGGTTCTGGGGCACTCAGGTGTGTTGCTTTTACTGTTGCCTTGTCCTGCAGTAGTCCTTGTTTCTTTTGTCTTTCTGACCATAATTACAGTAATATATTCCTTTTGTGAGTGATTAAATACCAGCCTGCTGCATTAGATGGATACTGCGAGTCAGACGGGTTCTCACTAACAGTGCTGACTTGGCATTCCCTGCTTCCATTGCCTAAGCTGACAATTACTATCACAGCAGTGATGGGTGAAACTCTAGGTAAAAAAACCAGACAACAACAACAAAATCGAAGAGGTCTTTTCTCCTTCTTACATTTCCACCAGCACTTTGTATGAGGTTTTTGCCAGATGGCATCTCTCCTTCATGGAGTGTTTGGGCTTCAGGGGATGTCTTTTTATAACAGTTTGGTGCCTGTAGTTGCATTATAGTAAACTCTTTCTCTGAAACTAGCACTTGATTAGGTGGAGGCCAGTTTGTGGTTTTTCTATTAGGTTCATGTTCATTCCTCGTGGGGAAGAAACTTGTGGGCTCTTTTGAGTACCTAACTTTGTTAGGAGATCTGGCCATCTGAGCCTTAGAGAAAGCAAATCACATTCTTGTGATGTTACAAATCTAGAAGTTCAGATGCTGTGTAATTCCCCACTCCACAAACATGGAGCTGTATTTGCTAGCAGCTTGCTGGTAATAGAAACTCTTCATTCTGCATAAGGCAGCAAAAGCTTTGTCTTTGTTGTTTGGGCTTGACCTTGTTTCTTTGTGCCACGCCTGCTGCACTCAGTGCACACATCCATTTAGCCCTAATTTATACAGACACCTTGCAAACTAGCTCTCTTTGGAGGCAAGCATTAGAGATAGGTGCAAGCTGAAAGCCCCAGTCTACTCCGTATAGGGAAGGGATATTGAAATTAAGTCAACATCCTAACTTTGCAGAAGTGCATTTGATTTCTTCTTTTGCCTCACTACCAAACAAAACCAAATTTAGCAAGATTTTACTTTTTAGTTGTGACGGGTCTAAAGCTATTTGCCAAATTCAGCCTGCAGCTGCAAACAGCTTTGCTTGCTGAAGATGCATTAATCTGGTGAAAAAATATTTTCCCACAAAAACCTTAGTCAAGCTTTATTCTCAGCTTTGTACGAAGTGATACAAAGCACAGACCCTGCGTGTTGAGGTCAGAGAAGAGTTTGCAGCCAAACCTCCTTAGTATTGACTGAGTTGATCATAGAATATCTTGAGTTGGAAGGGACATTAAAGACCCCCTAGCTCCAGCCCCCCTGCCATGAGCAGGGACATCTCCCACTAGACCAGGTTGCTTAAGGCCCCGTCCAGTCTGGTCTTCAACACTTCCAGTGATGGAGCATCCACAGCTTCCCTGGGCAACCTGGGCCAGGGTCTCACCACCCTCATAGCAAAGAGCTTCTTCCTAATTTCCCAGTCAATCATGAGATATTGCAGCACACCTCGGGATTTCAACCTAATGCTGAATGGAAAGAAGACAAGTGGAAAAGTTTCATAAAGAGACAAGAGATGAAGAAAGAATTGTTCAGAATACAGTAGCTCAGGGACTTGGGTACTCAAAGGATGTGGGAGATCTCAATTAGGATTTCATCCTCCTACTTCAGAGCAAAGTCTCAGACCTCTCTGATATCCCATTACCCTCATGACTGGCTGCCTTCAGAAGGGAACGATGAACACACTCTTCTATTTCATGCCACATCGTCCAAAAATGTCAGAGATGAAACAATGCTCTGCAACCACACCTTTCTGCAGTGACCCTCACTGCCTTCTGCTTTGGTTTCAAGGTCACCATGTCCATCTGAAAATTGTACTTAAAACTCATGGATTGCCTTTCCCCCACAAACCAAAAAGGCATTTACAGTCCTTGTGGAGAATTATGGAATCACTCATGTGAGTGACAAGCTCCACAGCTCGGAAACATTACCTAGAAATCACTGGCCTGAATCCAAATAGCTTCCTTCGATACCAAACAGCCTCCGGGGTAGTGAAAAACTATCCTGCAGTGAAGCACTGCCCTGGAATGTAGGAAACCTGAGTCCACAACACTGAACCAATCGGTTCATTTGCTGTAGTCATTTTCATTGACACAGCACGAAGAGACTGAAGATGCACATGACATGCACATGCACAGACCAGCCATAAAGCCCTAGGATTTTATGTCCTGCTCCCTAAAACAAGTTAGCTAAATAAGCAACCTATGTGACCATGGAACTACTAAGGGAGCTTAGATAATGAGAGACAAAACAATATTCCCCAGATCACACAGGAAATCTGTGAGGCTGCCAGGAATTAGCTTCAGATATCCAGAACAAATGCAAGACCTGAGACCTTTCTCTTCTTGACCCTTTCTCAATCACAGTGACAGAGTCAAGAGGATGGGAAGGAATCTGATGGTTCCCAGAAAGTGAACATTGTTCTGGTGCTGTGCCAACATGAAGAAAGGTTTGAGCTTCGCGCTTTGATTCAGCACTCTAGGATCTGCCTTAGGCCTATCTATTATAAGAAAACCCCAACAGTTTCCCTGTTGCATACCGATATCTACTTACCAGTCCCACAATATTTATCAGGAGAGGCCTGCTTTGACGTCTTCTACTCAGTGACTCTCAAGTCGTCCTAACGCCCTTCAGTTCCACCTTCACAGAGTCCCAGGTCTACCTTCTTTACGGCAAGGTTTACTATAACAACACACGCTGACTTTCTGCCAAGTGGTATCAGGCAACTCTCGCGAGCTGAGCAAAGTACACGGGGCAAGTACCCAGCACGGAAACAAAGCAATGACGCAGAAATCCAGCACTCTTCTGCCTACATCCCAACAGTGCTGTGTAACAAGGAAGTAACTGAAGGGGAAGCACAAAGAGGGTGAGAAAGGAACAGAGGTTCCAGCTTCTCTTTGGGTTTTGGAAACACACAGAGAAAAATATTTAAAAAACCCCCTCCAAACAAACACGCAAGTGGCACACAGCAGTGAGTCCACTCTCTTGTGGACGCAAGAGCTACTGCCTGCCCAGCTGAGTTACAAACCCTGCAGGTACTAAGAGCATCTAATCTTAATGCTTAATTGCAAGTGCTCTTCTGCTGCAGTCTGTGGCTAAGCTGATCTAAATATCACACCAATGCCTGTTAGCACAGCGAATCTGGAACACTTGACACCAGCAGGTGTAGATCTCACATTAATGTCATCTGCATGGGGGAGTTTTACTGTTTACACTACGTATTAGCTGAATATAAGTCCCTGTCTTGACTTTCATTGCAGAATATTGTTGCTTTAAAAAGAAAACCTAAACCAACCCAAAATCCCAAGCATATTAACAAATATCCTCATCACAAGGAGAGTAAACTTCGTACACTTAACACTAAAAGCACTGCTGTGCACCACTGCAAACTGCAACCAGTTGAAGTCATGTATTAGCTTGCTCTAGATTTCCCAGGAACAGAAGCTGTCTGAATATGTAAAGCACATCTCCTATCTCATTTCTGTTCAAAAGCCTTTCAGAAACCTTTCCAACTTTCTGTCATCAGGATGGTTTTCACAGGGCTTTGCAACTGTCCCATATTTCTCCAGGGAAGAATAGCCTTCAGAGATCTCAACCAGTACAGTGAATACCATTCATGGTTAAAGCTTTCCCAGGCTAGAGAGGCAGAAATAGCCACAATATACTCCAGTCCAGGGGTCAATTATATAAAATAAAATACAGTGCTCAGCCCACATCAGCAATGGATGCTACTGTGACTGAGAAGAGATGTGGTAGCATGGTAACAGGTATATTAACAATAACTGCAGTAATCAATCAAACCATTGATATAGACCACAGAATGAAACTGGAGGCCACCAGCAACTAATTAAATAAGAAGGAAATCATCATGCCTTCATGTATACTCACTTTAAGACTGCTTTAGGGTCATTAAACATACCTATGTATCAGCAAAAATATCCTCTGTCCACATTTCAATGTGTTTTAGTTCAGTAAGCTGCACTATGAAAAAAAAAAAGGTAGCGGCTTAGTCAGGTTATTGACGTGCTCAAGAGAATGAGTCTCTCAAAGCATAAGATTTCTGGTTCTCTTCCCACTTTTGTCATATCCATTTGGTGTGGCGTGGATCAAAATGTACTTGGACTCTCTAAGACAGAAACGATGACACGTAATGATACCCACCTTGTTCTTGATCCTTAAGCAGTCATGCTGTGAATTCCTCCAAGAGGTAGGACTGCTTTCTCAGAAAAGGTTTTACATTGACTAGAACAAGACTGCTAGCAGCTTGAGCTGTAAAAAACAGCTTTTTTGACGGTCTGATTTACGATCTGTACTCCCCTTCAGTTTGTCAGGCTTCGCTTTCAATGTACGTGCAATTTCACGTTCACCTAGCTCACTGGTTGCCCATGAAAAGCAAACCCAACAAAATCTGAGCTGGTACCATAAAAGTGTATTTGAATCCCTAGATACACAGACTTTATTACAGCTCATGAAATGGAAAATGTGGCAATCCTCCCACACCCAACACCTTTCCTTTG
>WEIS01094253.1:11160-32706 GCA_013389965.1 Todus mexicanus
CCCCACCCCCAAAAAAAAAAAAAAAAAAAAAAAGTATTTTGCTCAAATTGTGGATTTCCTCTCTTTCTTGGCAGAGTTACCAAAAGAAATATAATATTCCTTTTGGACCCCACTTCCCAGCTGCTGAAGTGAGAGACGGGACTATCCTCCCACAGCACCACTGACCCAGGTGACCTCAGCCACCATGGCAGTTGCTGGTCTGGGCCCCAAAAGAAAGCAATGAAAGAATCACTCAGGCAGAGGCTAAGCACATCTCCTAAAGCTTCACCTTCAACAATCTCCTACCCAGCCAAAGTCCTTTGCCACCAGAAATTGTATTTCTGCAATAGCAAGAATTTCTGTGCATCACTGCATTCAGAGGAGACTTCTACCGGGCGCCTATGATTTCAGTACGTGCCAAAACAACAGTGCCTGCAACAACATATACTGTGTTACAGAAGATAACACCAACGTGTCATACTGTGTATTTTCCCAGCTGCATGAGGCATCCTAACCCACTGAAGTCCTTCACGTTCTGCTACATTTTAAGTACTGAAGAGCTCATCTGGAAATGCAAGTCTGCAGAGACCTGCTGAGACTGAATCTCTTCTGTGGACAAAATCTGCTGTCTGCATACAAGCTGTCACCAGCCTGCCTCAGGCCTGACTGGAAGGGTCATACAGAGGAGCAGATAGGTCACAGTGGCTAAGCCCCACTTTCAACCTTGGCCCTGTGGCAGGGCTGGCTAACACAGGGACCAACTGCGCTTATTTGTGTAATGGGGACACACCTGTTGAGCGTCAGGGTATCAGTGCAGTTACAAGTCATGGGCCACCAACAGACAGACAAGAGGGAAAAGCTATTTATGTCAGGAGCTCCTGTTGCTGTCCTCAATAAGTCGGCTGACTTTCAAAATGTCTCTTCCAGGACAAAAATTCCACCTGAATTCCTTTAGCATATGACCCTTTTTTAGCTTACTGCCAGGTTCAGTCCATCTCCTACACTCCCCCCCCACCCCATCTGACATGGGTTCACATAACCGAGATGGAAGAGTCCTGCAGACTGTTGTCTTGCTGTTCCTTGTCTCCTTTGGTGTGCCTGTGCTACCTCAGATGTTACCAGGCTGTGCAGGCTTACCACTCCACCTTGCAGCTCTCATGAACAGCTCACCTGCATGAAGAAGCTGATTTCTGGAAACGAAATCCAGGCTTCTTCAAAAATATGCATAGCCGTGGGAAGACCTGAGAAAACCTGCAGTTGCTCTATAGCTGTCATGATAATTCTGATTTGAAAAAGCAAACTGTCAGGATAGTATTTGGATAGAGTGAAACAACCCACAGCTAGTTCTCTTATGGAGGTTACAGGGATAACAGCAACAAGCACAGCACACATTTTTGTAAGCCCTGAACTAGATAAAATTCTTCAACTTTTAACTCGTAAAGATTTTAAGGGAAGGGTAGGCAGAAAGAAACTGAAAGAGCTCTTACAAATAATTTCACATTCCCAGAACAAGAAGCAGTTTTGATCTTGTGGAGCTGTCCTGGCAGATCTGTCCTGCCCAGAAGTAACAGTTTAAGACAAAATAAGAATGACTCTAACATGAGTTTCTAAAAACCACTGACTTGTCCAGCACGAAGCAATAGCTGTGTGCCCTCTTCCAGGCTTTTGCCGTTATTGCAATATCCTCCCCAGAGTATTCCGCTCCCCATCATCTGCACCAGTTCATTGCCTACTTCATTTCTGACTTAAAGTAATGAAACTTCAGTAAAACAAGTTTTAAAAGATGAAGGAAACTGAAACAACTTTATAGGCATTCACACTCCCTCCCCCTCCAGTACTGAAGGGAGAGGTCTCCTATGATTGCTGCAGTGTGCTTTTGGATTTGACCTGCAGAGATTGGCCATTTCCTGCTCCTGCAGGTGTATGTATTTTCCCAAGATGTCGAGAAAAAAAAACAACAGGTTTTATTAACTCGCAGAAATGCTTACACAAGCTCTTAAATGCTCAAAGATAAATTAATCCATTAATGAATCTGCTTCTCTGAACTGGAGAATATACAGTGATCCTAGTGGGCATAGCAGAACAGGAGGCAGAAAGTAAACACACAAAGCAACATTTCTATATTTTGACAACAGCTATTAATACATTACAAAGAGCACATTGTCAAGCTATTTAGGTTGCAACTTTTAACTTGCCCTCTAAAATTCCTTTGTAACAAAGAGGAAATAAGTTTAGACCAGCTGCAACTTTATTCCTTTCTTCCATGCTTTAAATAAAGAACCACCTTGCAATGAGCCCTTTGCCTCTCCAATTCCTTCAGTCCAAGGTGGTCCAGCAGGCAGGCAGTGGATGAAGGCTTAAAGCACCCTCTGCTATTCCTGGCTCTGACACTGACCTGCTGCACAGAGGGCAGCTTGGTTGACATCTCTCTGCCTCCGCTTCCCCCTCCCAGCCCTTGTTTACCCATGCTATTTAGGCAGCAAGCTCATCAGGGCAGAGACTGCTCTTGCTGGGCCTGTAAAACAGCTGGCAAAACAGACACAGGCTACCAGACACAACTGCAATATCACTATACTCCCCCAAAACCCCAAAGGCTTTGAGCTACTGCTCAGCAACAGCTTAGCTACAGAAAGTGTTCTTAGAAAGTGTTCTTAAGCCTTAACTTTTCTCTGATATGCTACCATGCACTTTTGGAACAAAAATGCCCCATTCACCTTATGTCACAAAGACAGGGCTCGACTCTTGATTCAGCTGCTCCTGTGACTGAGCAAAGCAAAAATACTCAGCGTAGGGACTATCTTTTTACCATCCCCACGACAAAGTCTCATTGCAGTACAGGTCTATATGTAAACTTAACATGACTATAGAGAAAACATGTTGATTTAAAGAAGAAATGGCACATTTTGAATTCTAAGAATGTGCTTTAAGAACCCTTGTTTTGCAAGTTAGGCCCTGCTCTCGCTAAGAGAGTAATTCACAGTGATGCAAAACTAGTGATGCCCACCCTCCCAAGGAACGAAGTGCACAGAAATGCTGCTCAAAGCAAATTTATTTATTCTTCTGTAAGTGGGCGACTGCATCAATACCTTAAATACTTCGCTTCACTCACATCTGCAGCTCCCAATTAGCTGAATCCAGGAACAACAAATATGAAAGGTTGCTGATGTTGTTAACAGGCCTTCCAGCAGAACGGCTACTGTCTGGGGTTAAGTCCTCATCTTCCCTTAATAACATTAGTAAACCAATTTAACATTGCTTAAGCCTAAATGTATATCCTGAGATAACAATAGCTGGCAATTTGTAAAAGTACGTAGTCAAGATGAGAAGTAGATCATTTAAAAAATTAAATCAGGTTATTTCAGGTATACTATAACTTCTCTTTTCCATGCTGCTAACAGCCAGGGGTTTGAAAACAATTATAAATTTTCTCTCCCCCCTGTTTGGCATAAAGAAGTTTTATAAACAAGCTTACTGCGCAAACAGATGTTTCACCTACAAGCTAAAGCTTGTTCCCTCTGATATTCTTGTTACAATTATCTGAAGATATACCTAACAGAAAAATCATTTTAAAGAAGTGGTGTAATTTTCAAGTTAATCATCCTTTTAAAAAATGGGTAAGCGGAGGTGGGGGGGATAAATTTCACAGCCACCTTACACGCTAGGCTCAAATTATCTCTATTTACAAACAGATTGCTTATCAAAAGCCATTTAACAGCAGAAATTATCAAACTATTCTGCAATGTTGGTTTTTTTTTTTAAACAGTAAATACTCCCTAGACTAGTTTTTAACTTATGCCAGCCTCCCAGGGACCATCGGTTTACGATCTAATGTTAGAACCATGCACATTATTTCATTAAATACATTCGCTATAAACGGTTCCAGCCTTTGTTTTCTCAATTGCAGACGGTATTGCACAAAAACCTCTTAAGAGCAAAATCCAGGGTTTGCCTCGTACAACATTATCCAGAATGTGCAACAGAAGCTTCAGCTCTTCAGTGAGTCAAAGGCAAGCCTTGACAAACTCAAGATTTACTCCATATCACTAAGAAAGCACAGTTATCGAGAAAGTCCAGCTATCCATCATCCTCATCACCACCATTCTATTTACCTAGTGATATTTTAGCTTAAATACCTACTCAGCTGAAATTCAACCTTCAATGAGCAACCTGCCGAGTTCCTACTTAGAATTACTATCAGGAAGAAAGACTGTGTGCCCAGAAGCTTACATCAGTCCCCCTCCTCAACTTGTATCAGTTACTCAAATAAAACATCACCTCCTTCAATTGCAAGAGCAGCAATCTTGGAGATTGCTCTTGATCTTCAAGACATGCACGAGGAGCAAGTGGTATGGAAGAGATGTGGATGTTTGGATGTTTAAAACCCACAAGCTGCCACAAAGACTCTTCAGCTAAGTACAAATTTTACAGCTGTACCGCAACTCAACTCATGCACTCACACTGCTTCTTCTACCCCAGTACGGCAATATGCCCTCATCTCTTATCTGTTACCAAAGCTGCCCACCCTACCGAAGCAAAATTCCTGCAACTGCCCCCACATGCTGGATCTCCACAGAGGAAAAACAAGTGCTTGGCTTTCAGGTATTCTCCACAAAATCTGGAGCGCTATTTCAAAGAACTAGAGATTGTCTGAGCTTCCATGAAGTTTGAAGTAATTAAAGGACTGGTCCTCCAGATATATCTCGAAGTTCCTGCTTAACCAGCTTGTGATGTCACTTGGTGTGTAACCTGCGACTGAACTCCCAAGGACCAGGGCAGTGCTGACCAATGCTAAAAGTAGCACTCGGTACAAGAGTTGTTTAAAGAAAACTTGAAAATAAGACTCTGCACAAAAGCACATCCTAGAATTACTAAAAAAACCTGCTCATAGCAAACTTAACAGCATTAAAATCCCTGGGAGCTTACAATACCCAAGCAGCCTCCCCTTCACTTAAACCCCCTGACCTAGCAAACCTCTTCTGTAGCTGTTTATAGACCCGCATTCCTCTGCAGGGGAGAATTGGTGGTCCTTACCAATGCTGCACCTGCTCTGCTGTACACCTGATCCCTCCTGCAACTGAAGGAGCATAGTATCACCTTATTCTTAATGAAAAATACAGAACTTCATTTCCTCAGGAGACAAAATCATATATCACAGTAGACAGAGTCCAACACACAGCCATTCTGCAGTGCTTATTCCTGCTGATTTCCAAGGGAATCGTGCTTAACTTCTAAGCTGTGATGACTGAACGGGTTGAAGTGCTGGTCTGAAAACCCAGCACAAGGAACCTCAGCACCACCAAAGTTCTGCTCCTGCCAGCAGGAGTCATAACTGTTTCACTGAAGTCTGGGTTATTGATGTGACAGCAACATGAAACAGCAAAATAGGCCTAAAAAACCTTGACATCCCTTCTTCTGGCTCATGTCAGCCTCGGGAAACCACAGGAAGGAATTCACAGATCCTAAGAACATTAACTTCCTCTTGGGATTCTTAAAGTAGCAAGGAAAGCCCGTATTGTGTGGCTGCCTTTGAGTGGTGTTCCACACACCAGAAAATCTGAGAGAGGAAAGGCAATCCTTGGGTCCTTACCAACCACTGCCAAGGCCCAAGCCCCAAAAGCACTTCCTCTAGAAAGATGGTGATGTCACACAGCAAAGCCAAGCAGGCTCACACCTGTTCCTAACTTATGATACGCTGCTGAGCTGGGGCAGGGGAGACCACAACCTCTATCCACAGAACTTTAAACCCCAGGAGTCACAGAGAGTCACTTTCTTTGTGACAACCATCACCAGCTGTATCAGTAAACTGCTCCATTAGCAGAATCTAAGCAGTGTATTTCTGGGATCTTCTGCCATGAAGGCTCTTGCACCTAATAATGTAAGCAAGCCCACTCTCCAGCCTTTATCCAAGGCACCAGCCAAGGCTTTGCTCCCTTGCAGTTTATTCTTTGAGGCTTCTTGGCGATCACGGCAGGGGCCACTGCTCCAGAAATGAGGATGGAGGGTGGGCAGCAGGAGCCACCTCAGCCGCACATGGTGTCTCGACCCGCTTCCCCCTGCTCCCAGCTCGAAGCCTGTCGTGCCAGGGGGAGCTTGGGGGACCGAGCCGACCTAGAGAGGGCCTCGGGCCCGGGAAGGCCCCGCCACGCTCCGCCGCGGCCCGGCCGAGCATGAGGCGCCTCCCCGCAGCCACAGCCCTGCCGGGCCGAGTCGAGGCCGGGCCTCAGGGGCCGCCACACGCGGTCCCTCCCCTAGCAGGGCCGCCCCTGGCAGACCCGGCGCGATGGCCCTTCCCTTCCCTCCCCCTGCCCTCGCCTCCCCCCGTTGCCGCAGCCGAAGATGGCGCAGCCGCGCTCCGAGAATAGCCCCCCCTTCTCCTTCCCCCGCCCTGCCGGCGCCGGCAGCCCCCTTAGCGACTGCGCCGGCAGCGCACAGCGCCCCTTAGCAACCGGCTAGGCCGCAGCAGCCCCGGCCTTGCCCAGCCGCCGCCGCCGCCTCCCCCCGCCCTCCCGCCGGGAAGGCCGCGCTTACAGGTCGGTGCCGAGCTGGGTGAAGCCGGAGTTGAGGCAGCCGCGGGCTATGCGCCTCCAGAGGAGATCGCGGCTACTGAGGAAGCGCAGGCGGCGGCAGACCTGGCCCAGGCGGCCCAAGGCCTGCGCGTCCAGGTAGGAGCAGATGAGGAGCAGCAGCTCCTCGGGTAAGGCCCAGAGCGGGGAGCGGGGGGAGGAGGAGCGGGGGGAGGCGGCCCGGGATCCCCCCTCCGCCTGGGGGGACCGGGGGCTGCCCTTCCTCCCCATGGAGCAGCAGCTCCTGCCCCTCCTCCCCGGGAGCCGGAGCCGCTGCTGCCCGGGGGAGGCCAAGCCATGGACGGGGGCAGCCGCTCCCCAGTCACATGGGGTAGGAGCTGCCGCCTGTCACACACCCCCTCCGGGGGAGGAGGCGGCTATCGGGGCGGGAGGGGGCACGGAGCCGCCGAGCCCACCCTCGTTAGCGAATTAATTAATTAATGGGAGCCGCTGGGACTCCCCCCTGCGCAACTGCCGCCCCCTCGCCCGCGGCTCGGCGCACGGCTCCGTGTTCTTGAGAGCTGGGATTAATAACATCACCTGATCCACGTATTCCTTAATAACGTGAGCAATTACTGGTGGGGATGGTGATCCCAGGTATACCAGAGCATCTGTTCCACCACCTGGAGCAACCCCAGCCAGGCACTTGCACCCCTGCGAAGGAAGGTGTACAGCAAGGTGATTAATGCTCATTAATTATCCTTGGCAGGGTCAGGAGTGCCTGTCACCCACGAAGTGACAGCAGGGGGTCATCTGCTGCTTCACAGCACTTTTCAACGCCCCCAAATTCCTGGGCCACGTAAAAGACATTATCTCCCCCACATAAGAGCAGTCCCGGCTACAGTGGAATTAAGGCTGGCCTTTCCCAGGGACCCTTCCACGCAATCCATTCCCCCTGCCAGGGTTGCACAGAGCAGGGGCTGAAGAGCGCTCGCACTCAACACATGTGTACATATACACAAGCACACTACCACAAAAAAACGGTTCATAATAACTGAGTCATTGTTGCCATCCACAGGAGCCTGGAGTACTGACAACGCAGAAGGATTCTGGTCCAAAATGGCAAAGTAGCCTTCCATGGACAGCAGAGAAGGAAAATATGAGTCTTAGTGTTACATTATGCCTTCTTATAGTACTTTCCACTCTACAGAAGCCTGAAATGCTTGGGGAAAGTTCTCCTTCAAAATTAAAATATAGATAAATTGTAAGAAGTTCATCAGCTGCCTGAAATGCTTTGAACAGGTATCACCCACCACAATCTTCATCTCCTGCACAATGGAGTAGGAAAATAAATTTCAGCATATAATGAAGTTACCATAGCATACAGTCCTTCAGACAGGGCTTGTATCGTGTTCCAGAAGGTCATCTCGTCTGTGTAATCTCAAGCACTCAAACACTTGTAGGACTAAATCACAAACTCCAGAAGCCTCATATTTAAGAGGTTCAAACCAGACAAGGAACTGTCTGGTCCCTTTACGCTGACTTTCAATAGCCTGGAAGTCAGAGAGGTTCCAGAGGGCAGCAAATGATTTATCAGCCTTTATAATGAGTGAATCAGTTGGCCCAAGCAATTAAAAATTTCTCAAACTAAGTTTGAGTTCAGGTGAAGTAACAGCACATTTGGTACAGGACTGAAGTAGCCAATTGAAAGGAGATGATATAACAAATTTTGCCTAACATGAGGTTATGGAAACCTGGTGTGAATGCAGTTTTATATCAACTTAATATCTTTTTGATGACATTAAACTTAGCTCTTTTGTAATAGACTTCAGCAGTGTCCGGAACATTAAATTTATTAAAAACTGAATGATTTCTCCGTCTTAAATCGTTACTGTAAAGACAGATTTATTACCAAGTTGGTCTGTCTTTATTAGGATCTCAGAGGGACAGCTTATGGACCCTACGCTATTTGATATTTTTACTATCAACCTGAAATCAATATTAGCAAAGCTTTGCAGAGAGCACAAAGCATGAGGCAAGAGGCAAAGGATGCTGATGGCTGCACAACCCTACATTAAGTTTAGGCATAATCAAATTGTATGTATTTCAATCAAGCCAAATGTAAAGTCTCACATCTAGGAACAAAGAATGTAGGTCACAATGAAAGGATGTAACTCTATCCCGCAAAGCTGCAATTCCGTAAAGACTTCATTAAGATGAATAATCAGCTGAATGTGAGCTCCTTCTGCAGTGCTGTGACCAAAGGGCTGGTGCTGTCCTGAGAAACAAACAAGAGCCGGGAGGTTCTTTTGCCTCTCTTTTTGACTCTGTTGTGACTCCTTCTTTGGAAATAATTTGACCAGCCAGCATTTCAAGAAGGACACTGAAAAACTAGAGGGGTTTCAAAGAAGGGTAGTAAGAATGATTACAGGACTGTCAAACGTGGTTTATAGCGAGACCCAAAGTGCTCAGTCTGTTTAGCTTTCTTTTAGGGTTAAGGTGCAAGGTGGTCATACCTTAGGAGCACTGAAACAGGAAGAAAAATCTGGCAACACCAGGATCTTCTGTTTAGCAGACAAAGAGATAAGATCTCTTGACAGAAGGTGATGGGAAACAAATTTATAAATAAAGTGTGCTTTTGTAGTGAGGAAAAATAACTGTTGAAACAGCTTATCAAGATTTATGGTAGATAGACCATTACTGGATTTTTTTCAAAAACAATTGGTGGTTGGGGTTTTTTCCCTTAGAGAGTGGCTAGACCTCAGCTACTAAACTTAAACCAGGAATTGACCTGCTGAGTCCTAATTCAGGGTGTCAGACTAAGATAGTCAAAGCTGTTCCTTCTGGTCTTCGGCTGTGTTACTCTAAGGAGGCAACATCTGCAAAGTGCATGTCTCCCTGCTCTATGTGACACCCATATTCCAGAGTATGGTAGTCTCAGGCTGTGGCCCTGCCACCTGACTGAGGGAACTACTTGGTGCAGTCCAGAAGTCGGGGTGCAAAGTAACTCATGCAGTGTAACCTTCTGGGATAGCAGGACTGAGGTGTGGACAAGTGCATCTGTAGAAGTGCTCTCCAATTTGTGACCCAGTGTATGAACAGCTATTTGGCTAAGATGAAATGTGTTTACGTGCAGTGATCATGGAGAGAGTCAAATATGCTCGACACAGAGTAATTATGAAGAAAAAGTTACAGTATGTTGCTTGTAAATGTAACATTTTTTTCTAGTGTGGATAATTCCCTTAACATAGTAACAGCAATTATTCCATGCGCAAAACATAGGTATCATCTAATATTTTTCTTTGGTTTTTTCTAAGAGCAAGGACCTGCAACTGCACACATTTGTTCTCAGGCATAGTTTCAGCTACTGTGACTGTTGTGGAGCTGTCAAAGCTGTGCGTCACAGGCTGAGAGTCCAACGGTATTAGTCTTGCCAGCAATGCCAAAGTAAGTGCTTATGTGGGTGTCCCTGCAGGAGCGAGAGCCAAGGAAGGCTCTGAACCATCCCTATAACTGTATGTGTAGTGTGATTATTTCCATTATATTATTCATTCTCTAATAAAGGGCTCAGTGCAGGTGCTCCGTGCCGTATAGAGTCAAAAATGTTTCCTTCCCAAATCTTACAGTTAAAGATCCCAGTCCTTTCATGCCCCATGACCCCTCTGAACCTCTAGAAAATGGGGTAGAGCTCTGCTGAAGTAGCAGACCATTCCAGCATCATGGCTTGCAGGGTTTGCAAGCTAAAAACTGTGGGGGTTATACCTGTAAAGCTTTTGCTTTAACAGTGTAAGTCAATGAAATCCAGCTTGGAACAAACACCGTTTCAATACCTGCCTGTCAGGGGGTTTTTGCTGTCTTCAAGGGGTTTTATTATTTGCAGTGCCCTCAAATACACCTTTCCAGCTAAAGACACAATCATGTGGACAGCTCTTTGTTTTGTTTTTCCTTCCAACCAATGCTTTTGTGTACTTCTGAAACTTAAGACACCTCCTCTGCTACTACAGTACTTATCTGTAACACCATCGCTTTGAGGGATTAAAGCAGGTTACTTGTTACACACTTAGATCAAGAGTTATCTGAGTAGAAAGTCTATCCTGTTAGGGTTGGCGGAATCTGTTTTTGATCTTGAGTTGTTTTGATTTTCTCTGAGAGCAAGTAACATGTTATTTTAACTTCTGAATAAGGTGTGCTACCTGACTGTGTCTCTTCTGTTTGGCAGAAAGGATTAGAAACCTCCACGGAACTTGCACTCTATTAAAGCAGAGTGCTCGCCATTGAGAACCAAGGAGCTGAATTGTTTTCAGATTATATGTGTGTGTGTGTCTTTCCCACATCAAAGACTTTGATGGAAGCTGTTCACGCTATTGTCAGGAATGCAGGGATTGGCACAAAGGTGATTAGCAAAATTGCTTTTCTGCAGGAGAAGCACAAAAATTATCAAAGGATTAAAAAGGATAAAATTAAAAGGTTATGCTGAAATTTCTGCTTTTCATCCCAAATTATATGTATTGATTTGGTTTTACCTGTAAAAGGTCTGCCAGAAGAAATCAGTATTAGAAACTGTTTAGTATGGGTTCTGTTAAAGGATGAGGACAAAACTCCCCTTGAAAATAATCCCAATAGACCCTATTCTGTGTGCTTCCAAACCACATCTCCACGAGGAGCTGTTAATGAGTGCCAAGGGCACCCAGCCAGCAGCCATCCCTACAAAGTTCTCAGCAGGATTGGGACCTTTAGTCATAATTACACTGAAAATTACGAAAACAATTCCATAAATCAGTTTGTCATCAGTAATGCTGTTTGTTTACTTTTCTCACTACACTCTACTGACAAAGATACTGAACTGAGGGGATCGCTTTCATTATCCACTTGCTGGGCACATGCAACCCTTTTGTATTTCGATCAGCAGCTCAGCTGCCTGAATGGTTTGGAAAAAAGGCAATAAAAATGGATTCTCAAATATTTCAGTGTATCAAAATGAACAGCCGAGCCTTCCAGAAGCTCCCTTGCTTGGCAAAACTGCACTGCAATAATAAAAAAAAAAGTATCACTTCCCATAGGCAGCTGAATTGTCTCATCTTGCTTGTTCAGAATCTGTTTATTGTTCATTTTAATTTGAACAATCCTTTATTATTTGCTAAGCACCAGCCGTATACCTATTTCTTGACTTTGCATTTTGGGATTTGTTTATTTGTTTTACTGATCTGTTATTTTCTGGAAGTCACCCAGAATATTTTATTTGTTTTTAACCTCATTTATCAAAGTATTATCTAAGGCATCTGTTCAGAAAATGTTCATTTTAACTGTTTTCCCAACAATGACCTTCTTCCTCCCCCCCAGGCCACATCAAGTTGTCACTCACCAGACAGCTGTGGAATTTGGAATCATTCCTTTTAAACGCTTTACAATTCCAAATGGTAGATTTCTAATGGCACAATATGATTGCCACAAAGATCTTTAAATTTCCCAATCCTCCAGCTTCAAAGGCTGGACCGTCCTTGATCTCCTGAAGGAATGCTTTTGAATCTTGTTCTTTTATAGGGGCTACCTATGAAGATATTTTAGGGGCTTTTTCCTTTCATACTTAGAGCCCAAGGAACGAAACATTCAAATACCCACTGCCTTCTTTGAGAGCAAGATCAAGACTTAAAAAGTTGTTTCTAGAGATTTTCAGCTTGTTTTTCATTAATTCCACAGGTTGTTCCAAAACTTTTTGGAGTATTTATAAAGCAATGTAAGAGTATCCTCACTGTAGCAGTCACTACGATACTGTTTTATACTGTGTCTGCCTTCCACCTACATAACTACTTCATGCAGTTCCTAGCCCGCTGTGAGCAAGCCTGACAGTGTCCTCACTCATTGTGTGCTCGTGGGTATGGAGGGGTCCTTTGCTCTTGGAGGATGCTCAGCTGTCATACCACTTACAAGGTAATAATTTGCTCAAAGAAAGTGAGCAAGCTTAATCCTACAAGGAGTTTTAAGTCTGCCTTGACCAGGCAACCAAGACAGAGCCTAATTACCTGCAACAATTACAAATCTGCAGAACTGATAGAGTTCTAGGCTTCCTTTCCTCTTCCCCTACAGCCAGAGGCAACATTTCACTAGTAGTCCTTTCTTGCACAGCAGGATTTCTCAATCAGTAGGCTGCCATTTTTTTTTACTTCTCACTGGTTAATTCTGTTTTATCTCATCACTGAAACACAGAATTTATCAATTTGAAGTTAAGAGATTTGTAGTGCAGCAACAGGAATCTGGTTGGTGCCAGAAACAGCCTTTATTTAGTTCAGTTTATATGCCAAACCGTAGGGCAAATTTTACCTTCTATCCTCTTATTAATGAAGCACACATGTAAATAAAAAAATAGTGAGGTATCCCTCTGTCCATACACTGTAGGTCCTAGTCTGTACAAGGTCCCACCCAGCAGATTCATCTGATAGTTTGGGGCCTTCAGCTGTAAACCCCTTGGGGAAAACACTGTGCTTTCTACACTGCCACAGTACCTCCCATGGCATGACCTCTGCTGTCACTGAAGGCTCCTCAGGTATTATTATAAGGAGCAACTAAAGCTCTGTCACTGCCGTAACTGCGTGTTTGGATATCCCGTATTGCTAGTACACACGATTTTTAAATAGTCCTCAGCCTAACCTCAGGTTTTGTGATGAGAACAACAAACTGCAGGAATAACTAATTACTAACCTAGTTTATGGGTCAGGGAACAGGCCTTAGATCCTCATTTACACAGGTTGCTTATGATCATGTAAGCCCTACCTCTCTAAGACTATTTCTGTTTGTTTATTTAGATCAGTTTTTTAAAAAAATCTCACATCTCAAAATAGAGAATGTTTTCGTTTGGAACTAGAAGCAAACATACTTGATGGCTTTAACATCTGCTGGACAATGCACGGATGGGTGGTGGGCACCTCACACAGTTTCGTGACAAACACATGTGCGTACAGCGTGTCAGATTATAAACCCAAGAATAGAGAGTCATTAAAATCTCCCTTCTCTAGCCCACCTGCCAGGAAAATAGGCCTTTCACTCTATCTATTTAAACTGAAAATGAGTATTGGGAAGGAAAATGCCAGCATTCCAGGGATTCAAGTCCAAATCTCCCCCTCCAGTAAAGGGGGTCTGTCAATTGAACATAAATTGATCCATTGTCTATCTCCCATCAGGACCCACAAGCCACCCAATGCACGTATGCTTCTATTCTTGCTAGAAAATGAGACCTCACAGTCTAAGACCATCACAGTAACATGTACATCTGTTGTTGGCTTGGTCTGAAACACTGCATAATTCCCAAATAACTTTTCTGCTTCTGAAGTTAGTGCCTGGTGAAGTTTTGGGGTGCAGATTCCAGTGAGATTAGCTTACTATCCAACAGATCATGAGCCCTCTCAGCTCCGCCATGAGAGCATAGCTTTCTGCTCTTGAAAGAGAGGAAAGGAGAAAGAGCCACTTCCACCCTTGATCAACTCTTAGCAGAATTCACTTGTGTGCCATGAGTGACAGATTTGATCCTGTTCTCTCTTTTCCTCCAGGCTTGCAGTGGACTTATCACCATTAGTGTGCCTGGTTATTAACAGCAGTAGATTGAATTGCATTTCAAAGGACGAGGTAGCCGGGCCGTGTAAGATGCCTCTGACCCTGCAGAGGAGAAAGAGCTTCCGACTTGCAGGCATCATTTGTGACTTTTGAAACTGAATTTACTAATATGTGAGGACTGACAAATCACAATGCTTTTCATACATTATTCTGCTTATCTGTAACTGTGCTTCCTCTTCTTTTTACGTGTTACGAGCTTTGTATCACACTCAGCTTCATAACTGCATTAATAATGCCAGGAAAAGAATAGCTTTTTATAAGCAGTAAACCCCACAGCACTTTTTCCTGTTGCTTCTCTCTCTTTCCATGTGCAGAGACATACAAATGTGGGTGATTTTTCAGCATCAACCTCTGCACAAGGAATCAGTGAAGCCATCTACTTGGTCATTTTCTGTTGCCCGTTCTGAAGCACAAGGCCCATTTACTGCGTGGGTGCCCTGGCAGGTGTTGGGATGTGCAGGTGTGTGCTCAGGCAAGGTCCTGAGCGCAAGCACAGACAAAGATTCAAATACCAGGGCCTTTCAGCCTGAACCTGACACTACCACTTTAAAATCAGAGACACGGACATCAAAGTTTTCCACTCCCCAGTAGGAATGGACTATTTTGCACCCTTCCAAGTGATGTCTCTCATCTCTTTGCTTTTCCTACAGCCTTCTCTCTCTCTCTNACCCCAAAAATAAGAAAGTTAACAGGGAATGGAAAAGAATGAAGACATCTTGCTGCTTATATGAACAGATGGAGAAGAATAGCCTTCTGAGCGATCTGAACTTTGTACAGGAGCATAAAGGCAGCAGACAAACATTGTGTTAGAAAGGCAGAGGGGAGAACTACAGTGAGAAAGCAGAGGGATGGTGTTGAGACATTTTCGGGGGGGGGCAGAGGGGAGATAATTCGTTGGGCCAAGTGACCTTTTCCCATCCAGCAATTTCTTCTGTCCCAGTGCAGAATGACAATGGGAACCCAATGGCAGTGCAATCTGACATCCACGTCCATACCGAAAGAGATTCAACTCGACCGTGCTGCGCTGCTGCAGCCATGGGATGCTGTGAAACAAGCCGGACGCAAGTTTCCAACTTGCCCTCTTTTCTGTTGTTGTTGTTATTGCTGTTTGTTTCCATTCACCCCCTTTTATTCTCTTTTTTTTTTCTGTCTTGACTCTGATGGGGGCTCTTTTTGTGCAAAACAAGCCNACCATCCCTCCCTCTCCACTTCAAACCATGGGAAAAACCTAGGAAAAGAAGCTTGCCGACTAAGGGACCGTTTCACTGCATTGTGTTTTCCAGCTAGACCTGAACAGACTGAAATCAATTCAGCTCTCTCATTCGCTCTTTCCCTCCCTCTCCCATGTTTTTTTTTTGTGTGTTTCAGTTAGATCGTGCTCTCTGCCTTAAGAAAGCCCAGTTTAGTTATACCAATCCCCATAGCAATCAAGTGACCAGTGGTTTTTTATTGCTTGTAAAAACACAGTATCTTTTTCATGGGAGTCAGGTTCTTCTTTGGTTTGAAATGCCCAGTGAGCAGTGGCAACAACCTGCAGAATCTTTGATCAATTCTCACATATCCATTTGAAGTACCTTTAGTAGACCCGTCAAAAGAAAGGGACTTGGTAATTAATATTTTAATATCGTATATCAGCCTCTCATTGTGTTATTGGCAAGAGGCCTGATTTCACAGAAGCGTGCAGAAATACCTGTATCTGATCTGAATTGCTACGTGCTCTAAAAAATATACATTATTAAAGCTGAAGTCCAGCTGTTGCTGTATTAATATCCTCTGTTTTTTATTTGCTCCTACCTTTTGGAAGGTTTCAGTTTTCATTCTGAAATTTTCCAGGCTTGCTCCCAATACCGAGGTTATAACTGCAGGATAAGAACCAGAGGAGAATGCAAGAAGGTTCACTGGAAATTTGAACAGGCGAGATTCAGCATAGCAGAGCCAGGAGCCTGAAGAAGGCAGAAGTGTCACTTAAATTTTTATCGTACCACCTCTTGACAAAGGGACAGAATTAAGATGTGCATGCAACCTGACTTTTATGCCTTCCAGTCCTTAGAATAGTTAATTACACAGTTAGTGTTCCCTTAACATATAGTTTTCTTTTCCTGGGTTGTCCGGTGTCTCAGGGCGGTGTCGATAAAAAACAGTTTCACTGCATTTAACAGGATTACTCTGCTTTATATTGAAACAGGGTAAAACTCAAAGACAAAGGAAAAGTTATCCATCTGGCCTATCCTAAACTTCAACAATGAAAGAAAATTAGCAACCAAGACTAATCAGAAAACAGAAATGTCCAGTGAAAGCAAAACAATACCGTTGCAAAACAGCTTAAGTAAGAAAAATAAAGGTGTTGCGAAGTTGCAGGTTATCACCACCATCCAGCAGGCCTGAGCCCAAAGGGAATTTATAACTTTCCCTAAAAACCCTAACACTCTCCCAATTAAATTGGCCTTGCAAAGTCCAGACAGCAGGTAACAGCATGCCAAGTGTTTCTCACGTAGCTCCAGGTGACCACAAAATGGAGAAGGCTCGATATCCTCAAACAGTAGCTAGATCAAACCCAACACTGCAGAAACCCACTCACCACATCCAAGATGTTCAGCTCAGGTCACATCATCCATCACCCAGACCCAGGGGGGTACATCCCGTTTAAGAACTGAATCGTCACCTTCTGTGCTACATGCAGTTTCCAGTTGGAGGCTGGAGCAATCCTAAATATAAGCTATTGCGCTAAAACTTGCTTCCCAGATTGACAAACTCCAAGTTAGTTACCTGTCTGTCTGTCACTGCCTGCTGAGTATCCGTGGAAGCCAAGCAGCACTGTTGCTGTTGGATGCTCAACACTCCTGGAAATGTAAATTCATTTAGATGCCTAAATACTGTTTTCAGTGCCTAGCTTCTGGCTTCAACATTTAACATTACACGTGCTGCGACTCACCTGCCTTTTTGCGCTACTTTGCTGTAGCATGAGCTTTAATACTACAATTCCAAATTATTTCCCAAACCGCACAACATGGTGTGGGCTGTTTTCTTCTACCACCACAAACATACTGGAAGTTTCAGGTAATTGCCTTACACTTAAACTACCCAAGATTTGTAACTGGTATCTCCCAAGTATCTTTTATTTTGGCAGCACCTAGAATGCGGCCTCATTATTTTCAGCCAGCTACACAGTTTTTCAGAGTGATATTTCAGAAGAAAACATAATTAATTATGAATTTAATTTTATGCAATAAAGACTTTTAGGTGAAGGAATTGAAGAGCTCAGCCATTCAGGTCAGCACAATTTCACTTGGTTCGTAAGTGTCAGTATTGTGTGTGTTTATATTTTTTACATATTTAATAGATAGTGCATTGTGTACATACAGTTTACGGAGTATGCAGTATAACAGATTCTATGCAAAACTAAAGAAATGGGCAAATAAAATAATGTACAATGAGGAAATCCTAGATGATAGTAAGCATTTGTCATAGAGTATAAATTAAAGCAGCTGGAGTTAATCTCTACTGCAAGGTGCCTCTTATCTATGATTAGCATCCTTAATCACATAAACGTAACAGTCTCCTGGAAACTTTAGCATGAGGCATGTTTTTTTGAGTGGGTTTGGGTTGGGTTTTTTTAGAAAAGCAACATTGTAATAAAAAGAGGGGGAAAAAAGTAAGAAAAAAAAGGAAACATGAGGCAAAACTTTGGTATATTGTCTTTGCTCTGGGTGTATTTTCAGGAGCGGTTTCTCAAGAGCTCAATATCTTCCATGCTATAATTTTTTCTGACTGTTCTGACATCTTATTTTATATAATACAAGACAAAAATCTGAATATGAGCATTTGCAAACACTTGTGCATGCTGAAACTCCCCAGAAGCTGTAGTTACCCACTTCCAGGACTGCTGAACTTTTCTGGTTTGCTAATAATTGTTGTGATTGTGTGTAAATGCCATCTCTTGGGACTCCTGCAATAGATACTGCAGGAATGCAGCTCCTCTGGAAGTAACTAAGAGGGATGCCGCTTCCCTGCACATCCTTAAACATTCTTTGGGGAAAAACTCTTTCTCTCTACACACTCTACACACTATGTCCCTGAAAATCCTGGCAAGAGGTTTGAAANTCTGATGGGGGCTCTTTTTGTGCAAAACAAGCCCTTCTGATCTCTTTGAAAGGCCAGCTCTTGTCATTCTTCCAGATCATCATTGTATGACATGTTTTTATATCAGACTGACAAAGGAGCTATTTGATCAGGGGGTATGGTGTGTGATTGTAAGAAATTCAGCTAGCCGGTGGCAACCATTGTTCCCCAAAGCGGCTCCCTGACCCCATTCTATTCAAGGAAAAACTCCCTTGGAGTGGCCTCTATTCATTGAGTAACACCAGTCCGCAGTCTCACTCCAGGAGTATGCTCAATTCAGAGGTGTGTCACCGATATTGCCCATCAACCAGCCTTTAACTCTTTCATCAGCATTAGGTTTCCAACACAACAGCTGTTATCATAGGATGAGCCGGGGAGGGGGGTCGTGATGCATTCCAGCTCACTGGAGCTCTCCTTATCTTGGAGAAATTTAACCTTCCTTTCAAAAGTTGCCTTGGAAAGTATCCGTCTGCTGCTTTCTGCAGAGCACAGCCCGAGTTATTTGCCTTCCCATCCCTGTGCCCTGAAATATCTTAGTTATTCAGCTTTTAAACCAAATATCTCTGTGCTTGCTCAGACCAGTGAGGGCTTTGCATTGATTTAAATGGTCTAAAATAATCTATGACCTTCCTGCATCCCAATTCCACAGCCTTCCATCTCCACAATGATCTTGCACCCATGTGTGCATCTGTGCCATCAGTGTGACTGCTGGCTGTAAGAACGAACACAGCTAACACTCATCTGTCTCACTAGGAGATATTTAACCTTACATTATCAGCGAAGAAACAGGGCATTTCCACGAGCTTCAAGAAGGCTATTCATTAAAACCGCTCCTGCTTCCTTGAACAGAGCCCTCTGTACTAACACAGAGCCTCCAAAATCCAGGCAAATCAAGGCAAATGCTTCCGTAAGGTTTAAGAAGCTGTGGATCAGGCCCCCAGTCCTGCATGTGCAGTGAGTGTAGAACACCACGCAGCCAGAACAGGATCAGGCTCAGACATGAGGTGGCAAACAGCTCTGGAACTGGCGTTATAGTGGACGATGGTTTTGAACACTGTTGGAAGAGCTGTGTAGATGACAGGATAAAAACTAGCCAGCCCAGTACAAATGCAGGTACACAGGCCACAGACTGTGCCTTGGGGAAGTCTCTGAAGCAAATTAAGTTCAGCTCATCCATCTTGGCATAACTCTGCTGCATCTTTCAGTACAAAACTTTTTCCCCATGCAATGGACACATCCACTGACTCTTGCAGATGATCCATCTCTTGGCACGGTTGCAGCGTGCCAGAAGCAGAGTTATATTTTAGGGCCTGCCGGTGAACGGCTAGCTTGCTTTCCTGGCTGAAAACATAGCCCTGCTTTCGGCGTCACTGCTAGACCTCTCCACCCTCTGCAGCCTTCCTCCACCGGCAAGCATCCTGCCCGGCCTTTGGTACCACCTTGATAGCGGCTATCTCCGGGATCGGGATTTGTTAATAAACACGGGCTCCCTCTGCTGGGACAGAACACAAAATACTGGGGCGGGGGAGGAGGGGGTGTCTGTCAGCAGGACAGGGCTGCTTCACTTTTTTTCTCATGACATTTCAGTAGAAGTCATGATGAAGCCTGCATTTTTCTCCGCTGGGTGATAACGGTGGGATAACCAGCAATGCTTTGCACTGCAGCATCCTTCACTGCGTGCTCCGAAACCTCTGGGAAACTTACATTAAACTACCAGTGACCTGTGAAGTGATTTGGCACCACGTCCATTTTACACAGAAAGCAGGAGGAGCTCAGGTGGTTGACCAGTTGTTCCATGTCATGAGCTGAAATATGTGGCCCTTTCCTCCGTCCATTGAGGCAGACATATTCCCACAGCACAATGCTGGATTTAACCCCTCTGAGAACAGTCCTTAAAATGCTTCTGCCACAGACACGCTCTCCACCACAGGAGACTTTTTGTACCAACCTCAAATGACCACAAAAGCTGCAGCAGACTGGGGAAACCTTCTCCTCCCATCACCCAGGAGCATGCTCGCAGCAAGACCCAGTCATCTCCATAGAAAACAGCTTCTTGGGGGGCTGTGTCTGCACAGCTATCCCTGCATCACAAGTAGAAGGTGCTTCCCTGCTCCACCCACACTATACTAAGCTGCCACCCCATGATTTAAAGCTTGGGGGAAACATTCAGGTGCAGACCTACTAACCAGACATTCCCAGTGTGCCGAAGTGTAACATCCCTGAGCAAAACCAGTTAGCATGGCAAAGAACTGCATTAACTGGGACTGCTAAGACAAATCAAGAAAAGGGGAATGCAGCTTAAATCTCAGGAAAAATGTCCAGGCAAGAGTGAAACCTGCTAGGAAAGAGAAGCAAACTCAGTTCTTGAGTAGCATAGACAAAACTGCAGAGAAGACACTTCAGGGAGAGTTTCCCAGTGGGTCTAGGACTCTTCCCATCTGCTGCCTATGAATTCAGCATGCTACCTTATCTCTATGACCTTTAATCCACCCTTAGTTACCGTGCAGAATGTTACTGCATCAACGTTTTTTTCCAACAAAAACTGCAGTGTAGATTAAATTAAATGCATTTCCTCAGCAAAGCTGCTGCCTTCATCACTCACGTCTGTGCTTCCTGCCCAGAGATCACTGTTGAGGGTAAGCAGCCTGGGCTGGATGCTTTACTTTCAAGGAAGGTCAGACATTTCCCTCACAGCTCAATACAGGCCAAATAAATCAAGGAGACCTGTTGCCTTCCATGACAGTAATGACAGTGATTTGGGCACCCAACTTGCAGCTAAGTCCACAGTACTCTCCTGCAACATCACCCTACTGCTTCCAGTCTTATCTAGGGCTGAGCCTTCTCTGTGTGGGCTGTTGGCAGAGATGCAGGTTCACTGCTTTGATGGGGAAAGATTTGCTTCCCCACAATGTAAGTCCCAGAAACAATATAGCAGCAAGCAGCTTCAGAGTTCCTACCTCCATAGGGACCAACTATAGGTTTAACCAGAGCAAGCAGCAACCCAGGAAGGTTTCTGGAGATGAGGGCTCTGTATTATGTTAATGACTCTTCCCTGTTCCGGGCTCTTCATGCCCTACCCTACCCTTTGCCTGGCAAACCACTCTTTGGGCTGCTTGTGGCTTTTTATATTGTGACCACTCATCACATGGCCTGCTTCAAGCAACAGCTCCAAACCTGCTTCAGATCACAGCAACAGCAGTGTGCATCCCATGCATAAAAAACAGCAAGGGAGCACACACGCTCAGAGCTTTCCTACATGGGCGGCAACCAAGAAGGCCAGATGCCTAAGTACCAATGATTTTGGCACACAGTATCTGTGATGCTGCCCAGACAGCAGAGT